>JBAIZZ010000308.1:545505-564101 GCA_037355905.1 Heliconius aoede
TTTATTTATTTATTTATTAGCAGGTGTAATTCAGTTACAGATATTATGACATAGTCAAACGAGATCACAAATCAACGTAGGAACCCTTACACCCCGTTCATAAGATTGGGTTACTCAGTCCACCCGCTCTATGTCCAGGATAAAGGGCAACCAGTTTCTCGACTAACTCAAAAACAATTATAATATCTCCGCAGAAGGCATATTGCCCGTGCGCGGACCTGCGAGTTTGAGTATATTACTATAAAGTTAACAGTCGGCTGTCTTTATAACATTTCTTTTCGTATTATTGTTAATTTTTTTCTTTCCTTATAGTGTATAAAATTTTGCTATTTGTGTTTTGTATATTAAGTTTCGATTAAATTTTCCGCCAATACTTTGATTTCATTGTTAAATATATAAAATAATAAGAATAGTATATTGATATTTGAAACTATTATATTGGTAATCTCATAATAATAATAAAGATACACTATAAAATAAAGAAAATATATATATTTAATCGATCTCTATAAGCGATCTCTACCAGGCAACTTTAAGGCAATACAGTTCTACCGTCTTCCCCTTATACGTACATTTAATGTGTTTTGCAGTGAAAATGAATAGATTTGTAAATTGTGAATGTGAACTAGAAGATCATGAAAATCTACTGCATGTGATGTTTGTAGTGTGCCTGGTGCTTCTGGTGTGGATTATGGTGTGATGAGTATCAATTATTCACAAACATATACTAATATTATATTGTATAGAAAAACTAATTATAACAATATAATTTCCGATATCAACAAATATATATAATAGATATTATTTATTAACTAATATTAATTATTAAAATTATTAAAGTTATTTTCAGTTTACGGGTAAATTCTAATAAGCCGTGAAAAAACGTGAAAACGAAAACGTGTTCAAACAAACATTCACCCCCATGTCATCCCTTTAGGATTAAAATTTGTCAAAATTTCTTCTTAGTGGTTATAATGTGTACATACAAAATAGATATTCTCAGAGCCTGTGTGCTTTTAGCTGGGATTTAAAACGTTTGAAACATTACATTCAATAGAATTCAGCGTCGTGCCATTGATATGACAAAAAAAAAACGGCTATGTTGAGTTTTTACAACTATAAGGCGAAAAATACTAAATAATTTCTTACGTTATTTTAAGATTAGCCTCATAAAAAACGCAATAACGAGTTTACAATGATTTCAAAATTCTCCAATATGAACGTGCCAATTTAAATTAAGTGGTACAACGTCTACCCTGAACTGCTCCACGAACCTACCGAACCCTACCACGGAACGAGTTGAAATATTTGAAACGATCTTTGAACTATTTTTGTATAAAAGTGATTTAAAAACATATTTGATACAAAGTTGTAAAGTTTATTCTTTCAAGATTTGACCAATTCTGAGTAACTCAATTTGAACATGATAAGTTTTACCGTAAATTTTTATATTTGAAAACGTACTAAATTTTGATAAAAATATCAAGGATGAGAAATTTTAAAAGCTAAAAATAATTTTTAAGACTGAGTTATACAAATAAAAAGAATTTTCCATATAATAGTACTGTGTATACATAATGTTACAAAAAAAAAATCTTTTTTTTTTTTTCTATTAATTTTCTTATTATCTTCCCTATTAATTTCCTAAGGATCTTTCCTGACTTTTTAAAATTTCTTTTAAGATACTTTTTAAGATAAATTTAGAAATCTTTGTTGCCCATTTACGCTTAATGAGTAGAATTAGTTTATGAACAAAAAGATTGTATTAATTATAAGCATGTTTGCACGACAAAATTGCTGCAAACTGACTTTTATTGAATTGCCTAAAAATTTAATTCTCAACATATAAATATTTATTTTTTTTTTTAAACTACGTTAACAATGCGGTGATAGTTCGGTAATCGATATTCCCTTGTGGACGAAAATAAACTAATTTATGACAACCATGTCATATAGGGTACTAAATCGCATTAAATTAAAATAACATCGTACGTAGCAATTACCATTATAAACTATTATAAGCTAACTAACAGCAACAAATTGCGATCTTTTGCGAGCTTAACAATTGCTGAGGTTTCGAGTTTGTAAGAGAGTAAACATCTTTCTGAACAAATCTGACTAATCTCATCTGCAACTAGCAAGTTACGTATCTCTATTTTGTTATACAAGTTTAAATCAAGGCTAACGCCTGCCTAGTTATCAGATAAATTTTCAAAAATTGAGTGATCGTGACTCTTCCTATGGATGGAGGTCCAAGAGAGATGAAAAGAAACTAAGTGTAAGTTTAATATTAGCTTACATATTGACTAAATTAACTAGCTTAAGACATGCAGATATTGATATTAAAGCACTCTATGTACGTTTCAATTCGTTCTTAAAGAAAATGGCAAAAATACATATATTATAAATACATATTGTACTAAATGAGAGCAAGGCTCATATATGGATTTAGTTAAGTCCTTCTTCACTAAAATTAAAAACAAATCTCTATAATTGTAGGCCACTGGTGGCAGTACCTTATGTTGTGATTTTCTTCTCGCTTTTCTATTAATCTCTTTCAGTATATTTGTTGATATATAATAATTGATAGTAAAAGTTACATAAAAAAAAAAAAAAATTTAAATATATAAAATTTTGAACTAGCAGATCAAACCAACACAAGTATGACTTATGATATTTACAACACTGAGACGTCACCTGATCTTGATACTAATCCTGACCTGATACGCGATTGAGACTATTTTCTACTTTAAATGCATGACAGGAGCTAAGATAAATCAATAAATCTTCTGGTTTTTACTACTTCTCATATCCTAACACAATCAATAAATATTTCTTTCACTTTAGTCACATCTATTAAGACAAGGAATTTATTACAGAAATATTCACGTATTTTCTTATATCACATAGTATTTGCCTTAAATTTTTCAACTTTAGTTGTCGATACGAACCAATTTCTTGCAAGACCCATTAAAATCAAAAGAGAAAAATTTATAATCTAATTCTCATATATACATTTCAGCACATTCATTTAATTATCTAAACCAATTTTATGTATTCTACAATTAAGGTATTGATCTATTAACTTCCATAACATCATTTACTAAATTAGGACTTTAATCCTTATCTATTACACAGAAATATATAAATGTGAACATTGCCTTTGTATACCAGTAAAAAGTTCCTTTGCGACTCTTTATATCACTGACACGTTTTACCACATCAGACGAACCCCTCATCAGAAGATGTCGACGACTCTTACGGCCGCGAAGACCTTCTAATGTTTTGCATTTTCTCATTCTCATTGCGCTCATTTCATTGGGTAGTTTCTCTAGGGTTTAATACACATCATACGACTCCATGTCCCTCAAATTAATGCAAAAAATCTCATTAAAAACAAATAATCTTTGTAAATAAAATGACGTTTTTATATTGTCAAATCAAAAAGCATTTTCTTTTAAATGTCATTCTAAAATTATTTTCGTCGTCAAAACGTCAATAAATAAATTCTTATAGTGAATTCACAAAACTGTACTTAAAATCTTTTCTTTAAAATTTCTTTCTAGATTTGTTTCGTTCTATCATCAAAATATCAACAAATCTAAAGTCAAACTGAATAAAAAAAAAATTTACTAAAATAACCAATATAAATACACCAAAAATATCAATTTAAGCTCACATTATCTACAAATACTATTACGCACTACGCCTGACATCCCGCGGCCACAACCAGCCACGAACAAGCAAGCGCAGTTATTTAAAATACATATAATTATCTACTTTTCAACTACGGCCCGCTCACCGCTTATACAGCACGCTCACTGCTTATACGGCCCAGCCACCGCTTATCTACACAGCCCGCTCTCCGCTTATACAGCACGCTCACTGCTTATACGGCCCAGCCACTGCTTATCTACACAGCCCGCTCTCCGCTTATACAGCCTGCTCACCGCTTATACAGCCCGCTCACTGCTTATACGGCCCAGCTACTGCTTATACGGCCCAGCTACGGCTTATCTAGGAATCGCTCTCCGCTTATACGGCCCGCTCACCGCTTATACGGCCCAGCTATCCCAATCTACTTAGTACTTACTTATCTCTATTTACTTATCCTTATACTCAACACACACAATTCTAAAGTTATTAAATTCACAATCAAAAACTATACATACTACAGCTAGCTCCTTCTTGCTTGCTTGTACGTACCTCACTTTAAGACGGGGACCACACTTCTGATATGTAATGAAAATCATAATACTTTGATGCTTTTACATAACTTATATTTCTTCCAGAGTCAGATACCGTTGCGGCTGTACAATATTTACTTAAATCCTATTACAATATGTTATTCTTTAGGACGTTTTTCTATTTCGGCTCCCATTCTAAAAGTGTCAACAATTTTCACGACCACATCAAGCGTCCTTTAACAATTGACATGCGATCGTAATTCTATAAACATATTTTCAAACATATCTTTTTATCAAACAAAGAGGTTGAGTTACATTTTTATAATAAATTACTGCGAATATAAAAACTCTTTACACAAAATCATTACACTAGCGACCCGCTTTTGGCATCGTCCGCTTGAACCACACTATTATTTATTTACTAATATTGCTTTCATGTTCTGATAGCGTTATCATTTTAAAGACTATACATTGGAAACTAGCTGTTTGAGCAAATTCAATAAATCATTCATTTTGTAACGACTTTGTCGAACAAAATATTTTATATTGGTATACTTTATTTTAGAAACTAATTCGAATAAAAATATTAAAATAAATAATAGATGTTAAACAAGTTCAAATTTAGGAGTATTTATTATATTGTCCTTATAATTTAGATGCAAAATTCAAGTGAAATTGCAAGTACAAAGAGCTTTTTTATATAAAATTATTGTGCCTGTCTTGTGTCTAACAACACTCCTAAAAAAGTTTCTCTTAAAATATTTTCTCTAAAACATTGTGAATGTATAATTTTTAAGCAGTATCAAACATCCCCATGTAATGAAGGTAGACCGTTAAAGGAGAACGTGCGCAGCCTGTCTACGACTATGACTATTACCGATTCCCTACGAAGGATTTATTTGAGGGTTGATTTACGTGAATTTAGTTTTTTTGAGGATCTTACACTAATATGTACTTATGTATATTATAATTTATGAAGCTTTTAATAAAGAGATCAGTCGTGGCTTAGAGACACAAAGTGTGACTGTGAACGCGACAGGTTGTGGGTTCGATTACCACTAGAAAATAATGAAATAATAATTTAATATTTTCCTTTCTTCTTTCGTCAGAAAATGGGATCCTTATCGCCAGGTTATCTCTGCCCACCCTGCTGTGTGCGGGATACAGCGCGACGCTATGAAAAAACTATTCTAGTACACTAAATAGAAAGGTATAGGAATTACAACTATCCATTATATTTGTGTAAGCAAACAAACAAGATAATAAATACATATTACATTTTAGTGAATATGTAATTATTATTAAAACTTTAATAGCCACGTTAAATTTATACATATGATAATAAACAAATACACCGCTTTGTAACGTCTCTCATGACATCAAAGCGATTTCAACCCTTGTAGAGACTAAAGGTTATACAATTTTGATAGGAGTAAAGTGTTATTGGTAAACTACTCTTTATAATATTTTTTTTCACTATAAATATTTGAATCGGATTAATTAGCTTTACGCTGTATCCCGCACACAGCAGGGTAGGCACAGGGAACCTCGGTGTTAAGACACTCCGTTCCCCACTTCTGCCGAATTCTGAAGGCATTGCGTGTTGAGTGGCAGAACTCAACGCCGCGCTTTGCCTCGACACCAGAGCGAAGAAAAATGGAAATATAAACGTAAACAAATATTTCACTTGCTCGAGTGGGAATCGAACCCACAACTATATAAAAGTCCTAGTTGTCGGTAAAAAACATTGTTTATCAAGTGTTCTTGATATATATCCTTACGGCAAATGTCATATGTATGAAAACCACTAGATAGTTCTGAAGATATGCAAAATTCACGTTTACCTCTTTCATGAAACTAAATTACTTTGCCAGCGACCCAAACATCATTCTCTGTTATATTACTTTTCGACCAAAAAAATATTTCATAACATTCTATTATTATATTATATTTATTATGTACTCACCGCAGTTACTTCTATTCATTACTTTTTATATAATTTTACTCTACTGATCCGTAACTTATGTTTTTCTATTATAGATTATTGTTTACTATTTTTATTATTAAAAAATCTATATAAATGTTATTTTTGAAGGAGACATAGTTAGATATTTTTATCCAATAACTCTTATCTGGACCGTAACTGTTGAAAATATATAAAATATAAAGAAAACGAAAGACAATTCTATTGAGCACAATATATCGGCGATCGTGTGGCTGGCACTGCTTACTATATAGTTCAAAGTTTTTCACTGTCTTGTTGATAATATAATGTGAAAAATAGTCTAGTTCAGTATGACTATACATATTATGTTGTAACATAATATAGTGTTTAAATCAGCTTCACGCTGTATCCCGCACACAGCAACTATGCAGAGGGAACCTAGTGTTAAGACACTCCGTTCTCCATATTCCGTCAAATTCGGAATCGGAAGCAGTTAACGTTTTTTAAAAATACCTGATAAATACACATATTGTCTATATGTTTCTAAATTATTCGGATATGGATTCTACGTAATTGTAATAAGTGACATGTATCATCTAATAGCAATATTTCACACGTTTCCTTCCGATAAGGGTCGTTGCCTGCAAGCAATTGCTCCCGATTAATATCTTTTTGTTGTCGAATGGACTTTATTGCTGTTGACCTGGATCGGTCTTGACAGTGTCACCGGACGGGGAAGGGGAGAGAGCGGTTCGCCCCTAAAGAAAAAGTACGAGCTTTGATGGACGGTCGTGAAGGGTTGGCGATCGTAGGGGAAAACGCCCTGCGTACGGTAATCATGGGGGGAGTTAGACCATTGGGCCCCGTCGCGCTGAGGCGCGGACGTGCCGTGAGGTAGTGGCCTCGCTGCCGTAAGAGGCGGCGAGCCATCCCAGCCAGCCATCCCAGCTATGTATTAGACGTTTGCGAATGTAATTGAGTCGTCGGGATATAGAAAGAAGCTGCGAGGGCGTTGAAGAAACGGGTGTGGGTGAGGAGCGTACTTACATGGTTCAACAATGAGGGGGATGAAGTGGAAATCTGCACGCTCGCAGTAGCGCTTGTAGCGCCCCGATTGACATAATTCCACTGCTTTTATAGTCTTTTATATCTACATTTACCCTCTTTTGCACGAGTACACCAATAATATTTATATATTTTTTTTGGCACACTCTTGCAAAAATATTTCCCCTTCACATATATATACAAGGACGCTAGTTATAACTTCATTTTTATCAACATTATAACGAGCCAGTTATCGATCGTGCAATTTTACTTCCTTTTGTGTTCCAATTTGTGTTCATACAGTACGTATTGTGAATCCGTCTGACGTTATCAGCTACAATATCATGTGTCCAATATAAATACAATAAACGAACACGTAATAAAATGAATAAAAGGATTGTTTTATTTATTAAAGAATATAATTTTAATCAACATCACGCATATGCGTGATATCTATCTATGTATCTTGTTAAATTTGGGAAATATGGAAATGGAACCCATAACTGTAATAGATTTACATTTAATCACTCTGCAACTTCATCATAATAGTGTCGATATAATAGAAAGCATGATTCAATATAAGATAATTCAACTTCCCGCTGTGCCTAGTGTTAAGTGACTCCGTTCCCCATTTTCAAACGTATTTTGGAGGTATTGTGTTTTGACTGGCGGCAATCAACGCCGCGCTTTGCCTCGACACCAGAGAAATATATAAATTTAAATAAATATTTCATTTCATCGAGTGGGAATCGAACCCACAACCATTCGCGTTTACATTCACACACTTGTGGGCACAAGTGCCATGAGTTTCCTCAATATCCATACAAGTACAAGTTTAATATTATGTGGCAATGAACACTTTAAGAATATAAAAGAATATAAGTTTTAGCCAGTATTACAGTTTATCTTACTTCAAAGATAATATTATACTTTATCACGATTTCTTGCAAGTACCGTTTTTATAGTAATATAATAAGTATAAAAAGTTGAGGGTTATTACAAGTTATATCATCTTGTTGGAATAAGCGGCTTTTATAACGTTTACGTGACTCGATATGTGTAAAGAGAGTACCATTACGGTAAAGAATAGTTGTCAGAGGAATTGATTTTATACAGATGTAAACTACATACAGTACAATAGCTTTTACTCATAAATGTACATTATATTTATTTATATTTATTTCCACTTTTACAATTATCTTAACAAAAACAATTTACTAAATATGTACAAAAATAAAAGTATCTATAAAATTTACTGTAAGGGTAAAAATATATATATTTGCGGTAAGTAATATCTGTAGCTAATATTTATCGTTCCACCGGAAGCCCTCTCAGGTAAGTGTCTGCTCCCAATGCTTTTATTTTTTCTCTGTCTTGTGGCATTATTTTACATTTGTGGAGAAGTGATTTTTTTAAGTCATATACAATAAAATAAAATAAAAAATATTCCATTGCTATTTACGACTCTATATAAATATATTATTGTGGAAAATCTACATAAAAAAAATGTTTTTTTTTAATTTAATGTTTTACGAGTCCTCGCCCGCAATATTGCTGGCGTAAATTTTAGTATTCGTACTTTCAGTTTAAAGGTAAAATCCTATGTATTTTTGTTGAAAGATTCCTACCTTCAGTACATTCAGTTGTGCGTTGCCTGTTTGTGCTAAGTGCTATATTTGAAGTAGCAAATAAATATATATATATATATATATATATATATATATATATATATATAGCGGGGAACGAAGTGTTTTAACACTAGGCGCCCTCTGCCTACCCCGCTGTGTGCGGGATACAGCGTGAAGCTGATTTTAAGATTTCATTAAATAATAATATTATGTATTTGTGAATTATAATTGATTTATAATTACTGTTACTTGAAATGTATAGAAATAGCTAATATACTTATTATATTATATCTAACACCGTCTGCTGTAAGTCAGTTATTTTAAAGGCACCCAATGAATAAGAATATTGTACAGATGTTAATTTAATTATGATATTCTAAAGCGAAAGTAAAACTTTGTTGAATATTATTTTATCAAATTGTTATTTGAAATAATATTTGTGAATTTATATGTATTAAAAATAAAGATTTGAAAATGAAAATGTTTTCTTTTATATTTTCAATTCATTCTTAATGCATATTTCAGGTAACGCAAATAATGAAACAAATAATATTTTTATATTGAGGCCGTCGTGGTGCAGTGGTATAAGTGTATGACTGTAAAGCGACGGATTTAAGTTCTATTCCCACTTTTTTTTATGGGGCAAACGAGCGTTCGTGTCACCTGATGGTAAGTGATCACTTAATCATTACTTAAGACTTAATTTAAGCTCTTGGCTCTCATTTCACATATAAATGAGCACAGCACACTGTACGCAATGTTTCTATACTTTTATCGTTTCGTCATCCAACGGCCTCAGTATACAAAAAGGCTAACATACGAGTTCGCTAAAATAAGTATATTATTTTTTATTTATTTACACACCTCATTAGAATAGTTACAGTTTTATATATCTAAAATTTTAGTCACAATATCTTTTTAAAACTTTTGGACAGCTTTTTTCTTCTTACTTTAGTTGGCGGACGTTCCGGATATAAGAGGAGCTTTTAGTAGTTTTCTTTAAAATACAGTGTTTATTATATTATAAGTCCAAAGGTCATTTTTAACAGTATTTTTATTACCAATAAAATGGTATAGACAGCGATAAAATCAGCATGATGTTCAGATAACGGTAATCCTAAGCACAGATTTATTGTCACAAGTTTCGTTTTAATAGACAATGTTCAAAATTAAGTTCTTTATATTTCTTTTCAACGATTTTTTTTAACCTTAAAGCTTATTGTAAGTTTCCCACTTTCCTCAGAATTACAAGTCATCTCGTGTCGAGTTGCATAAGCAGCTCGACGCTTGGAGGATATGCTTCTTCGTGGCGTAAAAATGACTGTGGTTGATACAATTGTTAACTTGTTATATTTAGTGATAATGATATGCTGTCCTACTTATCTGTAATATGCCATAGCGTGTATGATTTGGATATGGATCTCTGAGAGGCAGCCATGTATGAAAATATATATATAAAACGTGGTACTTATTACTTGAGATAATACGCCATATTGGGCTGGCGCGATTAAGGCGAGTGTTAGTGCTAAGTGCATTCTGAAACCGTAAAACTAAATGTTTTAATTATTATAATAGTCATTATCATTCAATAAAATACCTTTTTTTATTTTAATATGATTACACGTCAAGTTAGAAAGTTATCATTGTTTTCAGTTAAGTTGATTTCCTTTCATTTTGGGAATATGTACACAAAACTCTGGTCTAACTTATTACGCTGGAGATGTAGACACTTAGTCAATTGGATTAAAATGCGAATAGAAACAAACAAAAGTTAAAAGGCTCTGTTTAAAATTTATATGTAGTGGCCTTTCAGATTTCAATAGATTTTCATTTCAAATAAAATTATTATTTTTATTCTAAGTCGATCAGGTCACTCGTATTCTGTTACATTGTTGATTGGTTTCCCATTGATCTTCGAGTAAATTTTACATAAAATATAATAATATTTTTGTAAAATTTACATGATATTTTTAATTTAACTTAATGAAAGCCTAGAGTTTAACCGAAATTCGAGACATTTTGTTATGACTGGAGTGTAGAGAACTTAAAATGCCAATTTTAAGAGAAAGTTCTTGACTTCGACGAAAAAATAAAATGTTATACTTCTCCACGTGGGGTTTTAAGCAAAAAATATCAGGTTTACAATCAGAGATATTAAAGAAGATTATATTTTTTTATTTAATTATAAAAGAATAATATAAAAATAATATATAAAGAATAATGTATGTAATGTTGTTTTAATTATATATATATATAATGTAAGTTATATTATATAATGTACACTATTAATATTTTTATAAAGATTTATGTACCTTTATGTAGATTTGTATATGATGTATGCGCGAAGTGTCTAAACGCGGCTTGTTGTGGATTCGATCTCTAGCGTAATGCTGATTCTTAAAAGATAACAAATGTTATCTTCACTTTAGATAATATTGTGTCATATTCATACGACCTTTCTGAGATTAAATTCCCACATAGTTTGAGGCTAGTCAGCATAATCCATCTTGTTGAATATTCTACAACCTTTTGTTTTTAATGATAAAGGATTTAATTTAATTAATCAAATTATTTCTTCAATAGTGTAACGGTTGCTCCAGACATCTGTCAGTGGTCGGTAGATGCTACATTAATTAATTTCTGTCTTTTAATTTTAATCATTAGTTACAAAATATTAACAAGAAAGTTATTATGTGACATGTATTAGACTAATTTATATTTTCCATTTTTTTCACCTAACATGCAATGTCTCAACTCTCGGTTCTCTCTGGCAACCCTGTGCGTGATACAGCGTCAAGCTTATATGATTTGATTTTATTTTTGAAATTACAAAAAATCATATTAATTTATAATCCACTCTACACCTCCCTGAGTTTATAAAATTAATTGTATAGGTACATTAAATATCTCTTCCACGCGCAGTACACTGACTCGTGTTATCGTTGACTTTGAAATATTTTAGAAAATGTTGTTTTCGGTTGAAGCTGTGCAGAAAATATGCGAACGTAACATCTGCCGTAAAGTGGAAAAGTTAAGAGTATTCACAAGTTTATGACAGAAATCTCTTACACTCACGACTGTAAACCAACGTTGGTATATCTATAGTAAACAAAAAAATCAAGATTAATTTTGGCTTCAATTTTTGTTTCTTGAGGCCGTCGTGGTGCTAAAAAAACCTTTAACTATATAATATTTATATATTTTTCATGAAATATATATATATTTGTTGAATATTTATCTATTATTTTTATCTAATATTTATCTATTTATGAAATATATATATGTATATGTTTTTGCAGAATCCATTCTCCAATTTCTGCTATGCATATACTTTTCTGAACCAACCTAGCTTATCTCCCCAAGACCGTAACATCTATCTCAATTCCGCTTGTCCTCTCTCTGTTCGATCTGTTTTTAATGAATTTCAGTAGTAAACTTTCATATTCTTAAAGAGCGAGTGTTCTTAAAACATTAAATGATGTTGCATTTTTAAAATACATTTTCATTTTTATTATGAAGTATGTAATTAACTCAAGAATTCAGTGGACTTTATAATTAAGTTGATAACTATAATAACTTTTATGAGAATATCGCGGCCAGTCGTGGCGCAAGAGCACAGTGTGACTGTAACTGCGATTGGTTGTGGATTCGATCGTTGTAGATTCGATCCCCACTTATATTAAATATTCATTTAAATTTTTATTTTAATTCCTTCGCTCTGGTGTCGAGGCAAAATGCGGTGTTGAGTTCCGCAACTCAGCACACAATGCCTCCAGAATTTGGCAGAAAGTAAGGAACTATGTCTCTAACACTAGGTTCCCTCAGTCTTCCCTGCTGTGCGGGGGTGCAGCGTGAAGCTGAGTTATTTATTTTATTTTTACAAAATTCGACCATGGCTTTCATCACAATTAGAAGTAAGAGTAAAGAATTTTATAGTTATTAGGGACTTTTTTAGGTTTACACATATAGTAATAATATAACAATGAAAATAGTTTATCTGCCAAAGAAATAAATAGGTATCTATCGCCAAATAAAAAAACAGATCAATCGGAAGTTAAGAATTGTTGACCAGAAACGTACAACAAAGTAATTTAATATTTAATATATATTATGAGAACTAATGCATTAGCGTAATATTTAAACAAACGCGCGTTTTTTCGATTAAAGGTTTAGGTTCTTTGTTTTCACGTCCCTAGATAGTAGTTGTACTTTCGATAATTACTATTTCTATTTAACTTCTCTTGTAACAGTCAGTATATTTTGTTGGATTTAAAAACGACGAATGGTTTTTCAATACTGAACAAAAACTTATGCACATTTACCCCCTTTTATTGAAATTAGATGGTTCTGAATATTTTTTTTGCGTTGATTTTATAAGCTTTCCTACGACACCCGACTACAAACTATTACATTATTTCATTGATTATTCGGCTCATTAACATATAATACAAAAACAATGCCATTCAACTGAATTCAATAGTTTGGAAGATTTGTTTGCACGACCAGAAAATCTGACAAACTGATAACGATTTTTTTTCACCTTACGGTGTATCTCGCAAGAAGCAGGGAAGACATGGGGAACAAGAATCTAGTATTAAGACTCTACATTCCCATTAAGACACTTTCGTTCCTCAATTTCCGCGGGATTCTAGAGGCATTGCGTTGCGTTGGGTTGACTGGCGGAACAGAGCGAAGAAATGAAAATATTACATATATTTTTTCCTCAAATGGGAATTGAACTTACAACCTATCACATTTATAGTCATACGTTTGCCCCTGCGCTACGAATGCCCTCTAATTTTAAAATTTCACGATTTTAAAATTTAAAATTCTAATATTTTTTTTCATCGTACAAAATTAATATAATATTAAAATTATTTTTTCTCTCAACTGTGTAAGTTGCATTTAATAATATTACATAATTAAATGCAAAATGAATAATTAAATGCAAAACAGTACAGTTTATGTATTGAATAATTTCCTTGTTTGTTTTTCTCACAAATATAAAAACACTGTATGCCGTATGGTAGAACATAACGAGAATATTTTATTATTAGACACAAAATTACAATGGACGGTCTTATAACGGAATTCAATAATGCCTTCAAGATATTTACATCGCTATTTTAATAAGGGAATGCTACCATATTGTTTTTAGATGAAGATTTATCTTTTTTACTTTTTGTTGTTGCGTTAATGGTATATATTATGTATTTTTATGATATATATATCTGTAATATGTATAACAAATAACGATAATGTATCTGTAAACTGTAATTTATAGAAATTTTCCCCCCGATTTTAGCTGTTGAAAAATTGTCTTAACGTGAGTTTAAAGAAAAGATTCTTTATAGACAATTTATTGAGCTCAGCGAAGCGAAGTTCTTACTGGTCTAAAGTCTGTTTCGTTGTAATTTTTCGTTGTAGATCGTTAAAACTACAGCTCTGAATGATAATATAATTGTAATTGCAGTTTTTGAGTAAATAATCCAAATCTGTCCCCTTTGACTAACCCGCGTGCGAACAAAACAGAAAATTTCGCAAAATTTTCGTAAAATTTTGCGCAACATAGCTTCGCTCAGCTCCACCCGCCGTGCACAGCGTGTGGCTTTTATTTTGTGGCGTTAATGTGAAAGTATATTTTTACTACATGTATTTTAATAAACGTATTTAGAGTCACATATTTTCTAAGTTTCCAACTATGAGTTTTTATGTAAAACTATATAAATGTTTATGTTACAAAATATATTATTTTTAAAAATCAAACAAAATTTCAGTAAATGTTACTATAAAAGTAATTTATGTAGTTGTCAAACAAAATCCACTATCGGCTAGTCGTACATTGGACGAGAGTGGTTCGGGATGTAGGTTTATTTATTTATATTGAACAATTTTATTAAAATTGAGATACAATATTAAATTTTCAAATAGAAATTGAATTCTTATTAATTTTTTTTTTTCGCCGTACAAGAGATAGCAGGTTATTTTTGTACAATTTCCTAAATATAAATAATGAATGGACTTGATTAGTATAATTTTATGAAAAAAAATTAAATTTAAATACATATTTTTCTTTTTTCCTTTACATATATATTTAAGTTTTTTAGGCTTCCGCACTTCAACAGGAAAAAAAAGAAAACCACCGATACAGATTCGTGAGTACAGTTAAGATAACCGATGTTTACTTTGATTTTTTTTGAACGTTGGGTAGCTATTTAAAATGTCGTTAGGACGCGGAATGTATAGCGTAGTCGGTGCAGCCATCGTCAGTTTGTAGATCAGTCGATCAGGCGGGAAGAGGTCTGTGATTTCAACCATGAGGTTACCTCAAATGAAGCCAAAGTGTGACTGTAAACGTGACAGGTTTTGTGTTCGATTCTCACCCGAGGAAATGAAATATTTAATATTTTCATTTCGCTCTGGTGTCGGGGCGAAGCGCGATGTTGAGTTCCGCCACTCAACTCAATAAATACTTAATACTAAAAATAAAATTTAAAAAATATATAAACGACATTTAGTTCAGTTCTCAAAATTTTCCATACAATTGTAAGACTAGTAGGACAGCTTTGGCAATGTTCAATTTGTGTGATTTTTTATTTTTATTCAGCTTATTTCATTGTATTTATATCTATTCAATAATATAAACTGAACTAATATGTATTGATTAATGCCAATGAAGAAGCAGAAAGGGAATTGCCGTTGAGTCTCAACTCCATAAATATAATATTCAACCAACCATTCACTCGGGACTGTGCGTCTAATGTGTTTGTGTTATACCAAGTACCCACATTAAAATTACAAATTGACAACACAAAGAAAATTCGAGGATAACAATGTGAATAAAATACATTATATATTTGAATCTTTTTATCTTCACGATTCTACCCATTCATGACAAACCACCCTGTTATGTTCATCATTCTTTTCAGCTGATACTATCTATCTATTATATCTATATTTTGTAGCTACGCCTGAGTAGATAATTTAATATTTTGTGACGAGCACTTATCTCTTTTTTCTATCTTATTTTCTTACGACTCTGCTTGTCTATTTTGAAAATTTGCTAAACTTTACTGTTTAAATGAAACAAAAACAAACATATGAAAATTTGAGGCCGTCATGGCGCAGTGGCGCAAGAGTGTGACTGTAACTCGACGATTGTGGGTTCGATCCCCACTCGAGGAAGTGAAATATTCATTTACGTTTATATTTCCATTTCTTCATTTTGGAAATTATAATAGATGTAACATGCAAGTATTAAATATTGGTCGATAAACAGTCACATTATTAACTTACTTAGTATTTATATAAACGCAATTCATCTCGTGCACTAAATGATCGTCTGGCAGATGACAAAGATTGATAGTATCAATTAAAACAACGTTCAGCCGGACGTGGCTCATTCGATTCGAGTATTGTACCATATGCACGTGGAGTGTGGTGGAATAGGAAAATAATTTATATTTAATTATAGTTATTAATATATCGTGTTTGTTAAATCTCGTAATAAGAAATATTCTGACAGACAAATGTGTAAGCAGTAGAATATCAGGAACTAAAATATATTAGTAACTAGTAAAAGGTAAAATATGACCAAGTATTATTGAAAATTTGACTGACTTTTTCTTATTAATTACTTACATAAGCCATGTAAATGAGAATATTTTCAAAATATTTTTTGTCCAACTCTTTCTCTAATATATAATTATCCAAATTCGTTTATATTTCCAGTATTTATATCATTCACTTTCTTTTGAATAAAATTTTATTTACAAGTTCTAATATCACTCATTCGATATATTTTAACGTTCATTTTCAATAAAAGCCTTCTGCAAACATTCAATTATAAATTAATAAAAAGTTAGAAGCAACACTTTGATTGCTCCACTAATTTTATAAAATGATACTGAAAGAGTATATATATATAGTGGATAGTCTATTAGTAATGAATTCTGAGTGTAAAATTAAAGTGGCGTAGTTACTTCATATATAAATAACAATAACAGGTAAGTTAGGAAATTATTAGAATTTTGTTTCATTCCACTGGCAAAACTTTACCAACAATTTGGCAACCAATTTCTACGTTACAAGAGACGTACGGAATTTTCCTTCTGGGTTTGCTTAGAGAAGTTCATGACAACAGCTTTATTTCTATACTATATGTGATTCGAGGCTTTATTTATTTACTATTCAGAATTACTGTCGTTTTCTATTAACAATATAGTTTTAAAGACAATATCTATATATTGGAAACTAAGATTTCGAGCTGTTAAATGTAACTGTTGTTTTGTAGCAATTTTGTCGAACAAAGAACTTTATACTGATATAACTTTTTTGCTTAAAAGCTTTGCTTAGAAGGTAACTTGCGGGAAGTTTGTCGAAGTACAATTGAGAAGGTTGCAATTGAATAGGTTAAACCGAATGTACAGCCAGCGAAGAGTTACGCTTATTATGTAGTTAGTATAGATAGTATAATGATATATTGGAGGATTAATATATCATTTAGTATTCGATATTAGTCTTTACTATTGTTTACAGTGCGTAATCCAAGTCTTGCTTCTTTAAGAAGTTTAAGGTAGTTAAAGTAACATGTTAAAGAATCAATAATATATTTTTCCTAGAATCGACTATTATTTAATTTAACGTATTTCTATAATTTTATAACACCTTTTGTTTACTCTAAACTTTGAAATTAAATTCATATATATTTTTTTCAAATATTTTCCATTAATATATGAATAGGTATACGCTATTGAAATAATAACTTTATGCATTTTGTAAAAGTTGTTATTGTACGTTAAAATTCATCCTTACAAAAATAAAAGTACATTCTGTGGAAGCTCGTATTCAGCTAACGTGGAAAATTTATGAATCCAACTGTAAAAATTACAAAAGCTGACATTAATGTGGTTTTCGTGAGCCAGAATTAAAATATGTTAAAATCTAGATGTTTTACTTATTTAAATGTTACATAGTATTTAGTAGTGGATTTTGAAAGTATCTAGATAAGTAATAAATTAAATGGTAAACTATTATAATATTTAATAGTACCGTGTCAAAGTTCACATTGTAGAATTTGACCTAACTTTGCTTTTGAATGGGGGAAGAAGAGCAATGATTGTTTTCGTGTTTTCTTTAAATCGTCAAAGTAAAGCAAAAAAAAGTCACTTCTGTGCATAATAGTATCCCAAATTCTCCTTCTGTTCATTTGCTATATTTACCAATAATAATATGCTGTGTCCTACTTATCTGTAATACACTATAGCAAAGTCATGTTCAAAGGCGGTATTTGTTGCCGTAGAGAAAATTTTCTATATTGGTGCACGAGAAATAATGGCGAGTGTTAGAGCATCTTAAACAGCCCGCCCCAGTGGTCACAAGACCGAAGGCACCGAAGAATATCCATATATTTGTATTTGTATCTACAAATAGAGAACGGAGTGTCCTAACACTAGGTTCCATTTGCCTACTTTGCTGTGGCGGGATACAGCGTGAAGCTGAAAAAATAATCTATAATCATCAGTTGACTTCAGATTACTTAAATACAGAAGATAACACTTGTTACGTCTCCTCCAGACTTCCGATTCTTTCGTTCTATATCAATCTCTGTGTTCACCTCCACAGACAGACACTACAAATAATTTCCTACCCTCCTTGATCATAAAACATAATACAACATTCTATATTATATACTTTACCGACTCCCGTATAATGACTGTCATAATAGCGACATATGTCTTCACAAAAGAAACAATTATTATAGATATTAATCATAATAGATGAAGCTGAGAT
>JBAIZZ010000308.1:564201-594029 GCA_037355905.1 Heliconius aoede
TATGGTAATCGCTTCAGAAACCAACATTCGCATAAGCTAAGTGCAATTTCATTGAAATCTATTCGGTTTGCATTAAGAACTTAATCTAGGTCGCAGCCAAGAAGAAGGGGTCATTCCTGGATTGATGCCAAATCAGACCGCATTCAGAAACGCCAAAAAATTTTGCAAGTCATATATTTTTTCGGTTTCTTTTTTATATATTTTTGTTGTGTAATTACTACGTATGTATCTCTCACGGTTTGCTTACTTTTTTCTTGAAATTTGTGGAAAATATATGTTTTTGTATTTTATCTATATGTATATATTGAATATAAATAGTATCCTAACTGTGCTTGTGTATATTTGTATGTACTGACATGTAATTTATATCTTTTCTCTATTTCTCTTTTTCCTTTTCCTGCAATCAGTCATGCCAAAATACTGAAGACATTTGACGCGTTGTATCTTGTAGTCATATATATTTTTTGTAAAATATGTTGTGTTAGCGATGCTCCTTATTATATTGTTTGATGTTTCTAGTTCTTAGCAGTTTTTATAATAACGTAATATTTAACGATCTTTATAAAAACATTATAATATGCAGCTTAAATTAATAATGGCAAATTACTATAATGAAATTCTTACATTCTTATTTGTAGTTCTAATCTTCTTCTAAGCCAAAAACTAGTTAGTGCACGCTGCTTATTGCCTCTGTATTTAACACTTATCAAAAGGATTCAAAGGGCGCAGGATCGGACGGAGTGGCGAGCATTAGGGGAGGCCTATGTCCAGCAGTGGACTACAAAAGGATGATAGTAGTAGTAGTATTTAACACTTTAATAATATTTAGTTAATTATGTAAATGCCGCAAATTCATAGATAACATTTTTTTTAAATCTTCATTTAAATCAATATTGTCTCATTCAATATACGTTTATAATAAAATAATTACGGTTTCGACATCAGGTTTTCAGCAAGGCATTAATGTAACGGTAAAAGGTAAATGGAAAAACGTGACTGAAGTATTAAACGTGGATTACGAAGTAAATTCTGTAACGTATTTTTTTACTCACCAAGACTGTTTTCTGCTGTTCCAAATTCTTTTAGTATTTTATTCATGGTAAAAATTTATGTGACATTTTCATTGTTATTTAGGTTATGATATGATATTATGATTCTTCTTTTTACCTCGTGTAGAAACAGCTTCACGCTTTATCAACATATATCCCGGATATATGCTGATATTGCCTATATGCGCCGCGAAATCAAAATTAAAATATTACCCCGAGTAGAAGTTGAAAGCAAAATCGTTAATATTTTTATAAATATGATTATTTAGTAAGGTATTTATAAAAAAAATTCTTCTAAAACGTAAAGAATAACATATAAAATTAGTATCTAATCTATATAATATATAAAATCTATTTGACAATCATTTTGTTTCTAATAACGAGTCCTTATTGTAACTAACTTTAATACGCTAAAATATGTTTTCTTTTTATAGAAAAATATAACACAATGTTGCATAATAATGATCCACATAAAAATGAAGTGCACGTGTTCCTTTCTGGAATATTAAAAACTGAATAGCCACTTACCGTATGTAGAATGTTGTAAACATAAAAACTCATATTTTCAAAGTCACGGCGATCTAACGTATGAAATCATTTCGTAAAAATATAACATATTTTTTCATTTAATTTTTTTCTGTAACATCATCTGCCATAATAGAAAAAGTGTTTGTTGTACGTTTTGAAGTATATTGTTCCTTATTGTTATTATTTACTTTTATTTTTTAACTTTACGCCATATCTTTTATATAACAGAGTAGGCAGAGGGAAGTCAAGTAACGTTCTCAGTTTTCCACCCAAAATCAAGACACTGGGTATAGATAGATAAGATGTGGCTCGACACCAATTTGTCCACACGGGAAATGAAGTCACTCAAGTCCCCACTCGTGTGAATGAATAGATCCTACGTCCAACCCACGACGACGGCATGTATTGTATTAAACCGGAGAAATGCCTACATTATGTGATATGAGTGAAACGCAATGGATAGAGGACACCGGCGCCGGCGGCACGTTCACATGCGGCAGAAATGCGTGGGTGAATGGAACGCTCTACATACTTCCTGAATGCATGCCTTTTCATGGCAATATAAAGAAGTGCAGTGAGCTGCATATCAATGCACTAAAATTAAAATATAATTTTTTTATAATAGTTTTTTGTTATTTTTACATGACAAGAAATTTACAATTACATTTATAATTAGTAAAAACGTCACATTTGTCCTCTACGAATACATGATTCGTCGTCGTCTCGTATACAAGCTTAAAGCTTTTTGATAGACTCTAAGGTCAACCTTAAGATAAGAATACTTGTAACGACTATTAACATTGTTTATTATTTCTTTGTAGAATTCTTTTACTAAAATAATTTCTTATCAAATTTTTAATTCAGTTCTCTTTCCAGACTTGTTAGCTATTTGGTGCTGCAATGTGTTCAAGGCTTCAAGAGTCAACTAACATAATTGATCACTAGGGCTTCGCCTATTCAGGATTTATATCGAACTAGGGGGCTCAAGTGTACTACGTAACAAGCTTGAATGTCAATACTAGCCTACGTAATACGACCGGACATTCTGTTTTGCTGGCTGTGAAATATACTTACTTATATGTTATTCTTTGACATTCATGACATTATTAAATTCCGCTTTCGTGAAAAAATTGCATTTATCTTTTATTTATCTTGTATGAGTATTGTTGTAGTGCATTTAAATTTTATTAAAATAAATTGATGAAGACAATGAAGCGGAGTCCATAATAATTTAAAGCTTCTATCGCTTTGAATACTATATCAGGGCATTTTTTTTACTTACTTACATAGCGTACAAGTACACAGGTACCTACACTGCATCCAATATTTTATTAATTAGTGCAATAAAGAGTTATATATAATGGTGGGATGATCAAATTCCATATTAATACATTTATTTTGCAATAAAAAAAAACCGACTTCAAACAACGAACTGAAAAGTAAAAAATAATTTTATATACTTAATAATAAAAAAAATTACAAAGTAAAATAAACAGGCTTAGTAATTATATAGAAAAGTTGTTGTAGCATTAGTTTGACACCTCCCCTGATCAATTACATTTTTTACTAAATAGAAAAGAAACTCCTTCAATTTCAACCTAATCCCATAATCAGAACTTAAAGCTTTCACCAAACTATCCTTAAAGTGTACCTTACAAACTTTATGCAAATTTAAGATTTACGAGATTTTCTCATACTAACCATTGAATCGGAAAACTTCATCAAAATCAGTTCACTCAATCTAAGATTCTGAGGTAACATAAAAAAAACACAATCGAATTGATAACCTCTTCCTTTTACAGAAGTCGTTGAAAAATATTGTCATGTAGTTGACATGTAGCGACAGAACTGTCACACAAATATTTAAGTTGTTAATAAAATAATATAATATATATCATATAGAAAAATGAGTGACAGCTTTAAAAAATATATAAACATTTACTACGCGACCTAGTATTATCTTCCATGTAAAGATCTATTTAACATTTGACTGAACACACATTGGGGGGGAAGCTCTTCATTTGCCGCTACATTAGCTAATGGAATATTCTACACGATAAATTTTTCCTTCTCAAAATATTTTTGATTCCAATTTTATGTAAAAATAATGACAAACACTATCAATATTAAGCCTTTTTTTTCTGGTAAAAACTCTTAAGTATAATAAAACAGTTTTATAAAACTTCTTAATCTTGAACAATATAGAGTTCAAACATAATATATTTTAAACAAAATTAAATTAAATATATTATTATTTAATTTAAAAATACTAAAATTATAATAATCTGTATGATAAATATAAAATTGTTATGAGTAGGTACATCCAATTCGTCATCAGTACTAACTGAATTTGTAAATTAATTTATCACATATTATTCGTAATATTGTTTTAACGAGTATTTAGTGGGGGAACGGAGTGTCTTAACACGAGGTTCCCTCTGCCTACCCTGCTGTGTGCGGTATACAGCGTGAAGCTGTGTTTCAAGTGATGGTGAACCTCGTCAGTAAATGCCCTTAAAAATCTATATGCTTATAAGAAAATTAAGTTACTTGCGATCAGAAGGGAAACGCTGCGTCAGCTGCAGCTCGAGCACCTCTTACCCTCGTCGAGTATGAAGTAGTGATTTAGGTTAATTTGCCTAACCAACAAAGTTTAAAATTAACAAATTTAATTATAAATAATTACTTTTCATTAAGTTTATATTTTAGTCCTTCCCTTGTTTCACTTGTTTCTTCTCTAAGAATTTGGTGGAATTTTGGTAAATACGTTTTAATTGAAAAATTTCAGTATCAATATTGTAGACAGGATTGTTATATAAATAAAAATTCAATTTTCAGTTCAACATTCGCGCGTTGCTTGTGGGTGTGTAGCAAACAGTTGACATTCCATTTTTGTTTCGAACTTTCCTATAACTTTGTTGTTAGAATATATTTTTGAAGAAGGAATTATTTAAAAAAAAAAAACCATCGTAAAGTAAATATTTGTTGAGTAAATTTTTTAAGGGCGTCAAAGCGAAGGAGGCTCTACTTTTGACTATGATTTTTTTATATGTTTGTTACTCATCTTTATAGTGTAGTTCATGTCTAACACCCTTTAAAATACATTTCGTATTTAAAAATATGAAAAAAAAACAACAAAAGCAAAAGTAATACAATTATGCATGTTTACGCTTGAACGAACGGTATTTATATAAATATCGTTCTCAAGTGTGAGATTGGTTTTGAGAAACTGTTTTAATTCATTAACTTTTCATTCATAAGTATTTATGAAAACGACATCTCAAGACCGATCTCAGACTTGAGAGCAATTTCTAAATACGGGCCATAGAGTTTTATTTTCTTCAATTAATATTGCTTCACATGATAATCTTTGATTGAAGTACGAGTGTTTTGCAAATATTTTTCTTTTACTTGAGGCCACAATTGGCCTCAAGTAGAAAATAATATTACAATTACTTCATAGTAAAGGTAGAAATACAACAATTGAAGAAGAAATACGTAAGTATCGGTACTTACATGCCTATCCATTATTTAAAATCCGTAACTGTTGATGTCGACCAATAAATTGTTTTCAGCGGTCATCCCAAACAGTAATTCTGATTGATATGGGCCACGGCCGCGCCCAAAATCCCCTTTTATTATGAAAAGCCACGTGTTCACTCTTAAAAATAAAACTGCGTATGGCAAACAAGTGCAAAATTTTTGTACATAAATTTATCTTGATTTTAAGTTACGGTTATTACTGGCTAAATAGATAATCATAACTATATGATATAAAAACACACACACACACACACATATATATATATGGGACAATTAAGTGAATATTTAATTAATTTAAAAATAATTTCAATTTCTAAATAGATATTTGCCATATTAGATGGATATTTAAAAATTTAGTAGCAGGGTTGGCTGTCGGAGCTTAGTGTTTAAAACACTCCGCTTTTCAAAAATTGAAACAAATGAATATTATAATATACCCCATTGTATAAAAATAATGTGTAATCTGCAATCCGCCATTTTGTTGCGGTGGTTATATTTGATTCACAACTCCACTTATTATATGTACTAGTGAACCGCTCGCGACATTGCCCGCTTGAATTATACAATTATTTAATTACTAAACCGACTTACTTTCGATTTTCAAGTTAAAGACAATATATTTTCGTTGAACTAAAATTGCAGTCAATTCAATAAAACACTGTACATTGATAAAACTGGTTAACATTGAAACCAAATAAAATAAAACTAACAATAAATGTCAAGGAAAGTACCCTGTATTTAAATCAGTTAAATTGTTTCTGAGATTAGCGTTCACAAGCGCACAGACAAGAAGATATACTTTAAAAAAAAAACCTTTCTCTTCTATTACGTTGAGATGTTCCCAGTAATAGATTCTCTCATATATCTCACACGCACAGACAGCGTACATTTAAAATTTTACCATAAGTAGTGATTGACTTTGAATCGAATTCCAATTTCAAATTTAAATTATATTTGAATATCAACTTCGATTCGAGAAGTGATTAAAATTGAATATGTCATATTTAATTACAGACAGATATCGTAATAAGTGAATGAAATAATTTTAAATTTATTACAAACCTTTAGAATATAACAACAATATTTTTTAATTATTCTAAAATATCCTTTTATTTACTATTTTATTGCTACTTTCTATTAAACTTTCTATTAAAGTCACTGGCAATAATTTTAACTATTTCTTAAAAAATCTAACACTAACTAAAAAATGTCTAAACGAGTTTTTTTTCCATATATTGTCTTATTTATACACATGGACTACAAATACGTATTCACTACTTAGTACACATACATACGTATGTATGAAGGAACAAAGTTTAAGAGTTTGTTCCTTCATACATATGTATGTTTATAAAAAAAAAAACAAATTTTTGCTTAGAAAATATAATTTAGACTCGGAAATGTTACACACTAATCTATAATTTAATCTAATTTAGAAATTTAAATATTTTATACTTTTAAAAAATATATATATTATAAATTTTATTTAATAAATAAATTATTAAAATACAAGGATGAATGATATTACATCATTGCCTTAATTTGGAGAACGAAAAAAAAAACTATAAAATTTTCGCATCATTTCGCGGTTTTTTCGGCGTCAGACAAAATCTGTTTAAATTCAATTGTTTAATTTTAAGATAAAAATAAAAGCAAATTGACATTAATTAAAATGTGTTCACCGGAAAAACACCAAGTGAAAATGTTTGAACTTAAATCTGATTTAGATGAAATTGAAAGCGATTTTGTTGCACAGGTAAGTTTAATTTGCCTCCTGACACATTTTGGGATTAAACAATTATGCCAGTAAATTAATTATGGCGGTTAATTAATTACAGTTGGCGGCGATACCGTCCTTGAACGTCGAAAAGGAACAAAACAATCGTGAATTTGCGGACGGTGTACGTGAAGCACGTTCTTATAACCTAAAAACTGCACGTTTAAAGCAAGAGAACGGTAGGTGACACTACTACATATAAAGTAGTAACGTAACAGAATAAAATGAAGCACTATAGGATCGATGTTGTCTACATATCTGTTAGCTTGTACGTCAGTCAGGCAGATATGTCTGCATGTCAAGACCCTGTTCTTTTTTGTTGAACTTATGTTCACATGAAGATATGAAGCTGAAATGAATATGAGATATCGATATGTACAGTTCCTCAGAGCACAAAAAAACGTTCTAAGTAACCGCAATCAAAGGACGTCTTTATGCTTCTTTTTTTTCCAATATTGCATGAAATTCATCGCGTTGTTAAATCTTAAATTAGGAAATTTGAGATGTGGGAACTTATTTTTTTGTAAAAGATAGAAAAATGAAATATTTATAGGCATTCCATAATAAATTATCAACTTTTACAATTTGTATAATACTTTCTGTTGACATACAACTATAAAATTGCTGTGGAAGCCTCAATGGGCGAGTTCGACTCACTTGAGCTGTTCTGTATTCTGTAAATAAAAGTTCTTGCTTAACTGTAATAGACAGATTTAATAGATATTTATTATTATAGTCAAGCTCACAGCTGAGCGGGTACGACTTGCAAGAAAAAGTGAAGATATAAGAAACGATCTCGAGAGAGCTCGAAACGAACATATTGAATTAGAGAAAGCTTCGAGAAAGGATGAAGAAGAAGAAGTGTGCGTTTTATTTTTAAACTATTTAAATAGAAATTAAAGTTTGAAAATTACCAATTTCAACTACTATAAAAGTTATATATGTGTGTGCGTGTATATATATATATATATATATATATATATATACATATACTACTCTCAGCACTCATAAAACAAAGACTCTTCACTATTAACTATTAAGTTTATTTTATTTAATTTGGTAAATTTACTTCGGTTTACAATAACGAATATTATATATTTATTTTATTATACATTTATGAATATTATCTCTTGAATTAGACGATTTCGTGAGATACCTCTTGCATTTATGTTTAGTGTATTATAGAATGTGCATCATTTCAGATGTAAATTCGAAGAGACTCTTCGGGAATGGGCGAGTCGTTTTCGTGAGTCTGGTCCATTTTATGTAAGTTTTAGTTAAGTCTTGTAAGTAAAAGTCTTTTTGCACTAAAGGTCACGTGTATGCTTTTAAACTGCATGATTCTGAAATGTTATTAAATTTATATTACAATATTTAATATTTTTTGCATAGAATCTGGTGTACTTTATCAAAATCGATCTGAAATTTGAGGCGACAATCGTGTGAGCGCGACAAGTAATGGGTTCGATTCTCCCTCGAGGAAATGTAAGATTTAACATAAAATTTCTCGCTCTGATAATGAGGCAAACGTGGCTTTGAATTTCGCCACTCAACATTCAATGCCTTCAGAAAAGAAAATATCATAGTGACAACGGAGTGTCTTGACACTAGATTTTCAAGTTTCTGCCTTCCCCGCTGTTTGAGGGATACAACGTGAAGCTATAAAAATATGTTCTTAAAATGTAATATTATATATGTATATGTATTTTATCATCTAAATATACATTGTTTTCTCTATTAGAAAGAAGAGGAAATGGAGATTGAAATGGAACCGGTAACGGAACAGCAAATTCAACAAACAGAAATAGAAATCTCCGAACTAAAGAGGGAACTGAGCGGCCTCGTTAACAGTGTCCCAGAAAATATTCTCTCTATAGTGTAATTGATTGTAGTTCATTTTATTACTTCATATATCTTCGATCTTTTACCTTTTTGTGATATTCTGGTAATGCGTATCTAAAGAAATATGCATAATTATAAACTATTTTCAATATATTTACTTTTTTTATACACTCAATACACAAGGGTTTGCCTGGCGGGACAGTTGTATCGTTTACTACTAGAATCTGTTTTTTTTATAACAAGTGGTCTCATACAGATGCTATTTTCTACGTTGTACGATATTCAAAATAAAACGTAAATTTATTTTGGATTGTAAAATAAATTGTCGATGCACACAATGCCTAACAAAAGTTCTGAATGTACAATATTTTATTGTAAATCCTGAATTTATTTCTTGCCGATAATAAAATGTTTTAGTGGTTGTCCATATTTTTACCCCATGTACGTAGATATATGAGCCATTTATTATCACAAACTAATATTCAATTTCCAGTAGCATGTTATTTTTTTTTTCATTATCAAATCTTGTAATGCCAACAAACTAAGTTATATGATGTTTTTCTCTACTGATGTTAAAGATTTGTTAAAAAAAGAAATAAAAGTTCTATAATGGTAATAAAAGAAAATAACAATCGAATCATAATATAAATTGTTTCAATGCAGTACATTATCAGGATTAAAAGAACTATTTGTATTACAGCGGGCAACAGGAGTTAGAAAAGGAGCTGCAATCTCTTTCTGATCGATGTGAGACTCTGCGTTCGCAACATTGCATACATCCTTCGGGAGACCAAGCTGGCACGTCCTCGACTACTCCATTCAATCAACCTAAAATTTAAGTAATATTAAAGTATTCATTGATTGTTATTTTTCATTCGGTTTTTTGTAGTTCCAAAAATATTCTAGATTTTCCTAATATTAGTTATTTTTATTTACTTTAAGAAGTAAGTTTTGTTTGTTCAACGTTTTCTGTAACGGTATAATAATTTTTCTCTTAATAATAAAATGAATAAAATGTAGAAAAAAATGTCTTTCTTTTTTTTTATTATATTAACACAATATTCGCATATTATAGTTATATTGAATAAGCTAAATAATAATATGAATATTCATGTAAACTTTTTTACTCACCTCTGAAAGTCACCTTGTTATTATATAGAAATAAATAAAATTAGTTTAATATATTATTAATATTATAATTGGGTGTTACTGTAACGCGACGGTTGTGGTTTCGATTCCCACTCGAGGAAGTAAAATATTTATTTACGTTATATTTCCATTTTCTTCGCTCTGGTTCCTTTGTAAAACTCACATAAATATAATCTTAAATTTTTCTATTATTTAATGAAATATGTAATCATTAAGGAGCCTACGCTATATATATATATACATATATGTATTGTGTATGAAATTATTGAGCTCGAGATTAATACGGTTATCAATCATCTCAAGAGCGCCGCTACGTTATTATTTATGTGATAAGTAATTAGAAATACACAGTATACAATGTACTATAGTTATAGTCCAGTTTAGTCATTTAAAAAAATACTTACTAAAAATATCTTCCACTATCTAAACATAGTGTTCATTCTACCTACTTCTATTTGTATTACTTTTTTTTCATATAACATGAATTTTTGGTGTAATTAAATCAGCTTCACGGTTCTCGCACACAGGAGAATAGACAGAAGGAACCTAGTGTTCAGATACTCCGTTACTCATTTCCTTATTTTCTTCTATAAATATTCATTTCCTTGAGTATGAGTCGAACCCAGAGCCAGTAACGTTTACAGTCACACTTTGTGCCTCTGATGTAATTATCAATGTCTAAAATATTCCATATTAATCGTTATTTAGGTATAACTTGTTTTCTCTTTGATGACGATACCTATTCATTTTTCACCTTTTAGTATTTATTAATAACGAGAAAACTACTTAGAGTTAAAATTATTATTATTTTTAAAATGCTATAATTTCAATTTGAATGTGTATAATCTATACATAGTATATATAAAATTTCTTCGTTACTGGTTGACTGATAGAAAAACGCACTGCCGAGACTATGTAGGGTAAAAGGAAGAAACTTGGCATGTAGTGTTTTTGTGGAGAGTATGAGACAGAGGATTTCCTAACAATCATACTGGAACAGGAAAAGTTTTGTAGTTCACTCAAACGAAGTTGTGAAGTTTTTACTACTTTTAGGGTTCCGTAACCAAACAGAAAAGCGGGATGCTATCACAAATACTCTTCTGTCCGTCCGACTATCTGTCTGTCCGCGTGCCTCTCACCAGGCTGTATCTCACGATGCAATTGAATGAATGATGAACCGTGAAGACAGTTTAAATTTTCACAGATTATGTATTTCTGGTGCTGCTATAATAACACAGAATAATAAATATCAAAGACGCTCCCATACAACTCCCGGGATTTGTTTTCTTTTTGCTGAAAATATCATTAAACACAAAGAAAAATGATTTTTTTGTCGTTTTTACATTTTTTTATATTTTTATATAAATCGACAGTTTGAATATATTTACAGATCAGAAATATGGACGTTTGGAACTTTGGGACTGGTAAAATATATTTCTTAAGAGAATTTATTATATTTAAAGATGACACTTTTTACCTTTTATTACTTTATTACTACTACTTATATGAAATTGAATAAAAAAAAAAACCAATGTGATATCACTCACCATATACCGACTTACGAAATCACAAAAAGAAAACTACAATAAATCAATGTCAGAATGGAAGAAGGTGTATTTTATTCACTTACAGAAAGACGTATTCGAAAAGTACTTTTACTTTTAACAAAATCATTCCTTTTCTTGGTTTTTATTTCTTTTGATACGAGTGAAAGGTAGAAAGAGGAAATAACGATGACAACAAAGTCAATAGTTTCATATCTACATACATGTGATAAAATTGTAACTGATCATTAGGTAGAACCAGGCGAAATCACGATGTATTTGTAATTTCCAGGTCTGCAGGTGCTTATGTTATAGTCATGATTAGAAACTGTGTATGCTAGTGCTTTTACTAGATCGTCATCACATTTGTTTCCAGCAATAACTACGTGCGCTTTGATCCAGGACAGTCTAATTTCTCGCCACTGTGCTTTGATCTCCCTCTCAATTTCAGTAATTGACAGTTACGATTTTATTATAAGTATTGATATGACTATCTGACATTTCTATGTACTTCAATATTCAAATATTGTCCTGAGCCTAATAATTTTTAATTTGCCGGACATTATGTACGTGGAATTTTTTATAGGTACAATATGATTACCGCATATAATAGGTAGAGAGGACCTAGTGAAAAATTTGGCACTCCGTTCTCTACTTTCCTCCCTGAAATCGAGACACTGCGTGTTGAGTGGTTGAACTCGACATCAAAATTTGTCTGTCAGAGATGGAAATTGAATAAGTCGAAAGCTATTTTTATGTTTAATTTCAAAATAAAATAAGCATAATTCATCTATTTTTATATAAAAAAAATATTTAATTTAATTATACGCTTAAAAGCATACTCTTACATATTTAATATAATTCTCATTTTCTTTTTATCGGAACTTACAAATCCACTCACTGTTATAATATTATATTGCTAAAAAATATTCTTAATAAATTTTCAATTTATGTCCCTTGTCTTTGTCAATTTGTCATTATTGTTATTTTCATCATATTTTTTATCGAGAAAATATATATTTTCAGCCACATTCAAGGATTTTTTGACTGTTTAATTATAGACAGCAAACATATACTAGAAACTTTTAAACTTAATTAACTAACGAAAGCGCAGCAGTTTTTTTAGGTTCACGCTGTGTTCGCACATAGAATCAGTCACACACAGACATTGGTAGAACGCACACGTCACTTACGCATTTTATTTTATTATAAATAAATTGAATTATATTATAAATAAATAATAATTATTAATATATTATTTATTAATAAGATGATAACAGCGTACCGGTCTTCATTTTATTTCTTTCATTACCATTTACTTTAACTGGTATAAAAATGGACATTTAAGAACAAGCATCCTTAACCCGTGAAGCTGCTAATGAGCTAATATTTTCTACAGTTAAGTGCTAAAAATGATATATTATTTATTTTATTTTTTATTGTTTCTAGAGGTTTAATCTTACGTTTAGGTATTTAGTGTAACTGTATGTTAATGTATTACATAAACAATTACTAGCATAACAAAAAATATAGAGAGGCCGTCGTGGCCTCAAAAGTACAAGCGTGTAACTCTATAACTGACGGTTATGGGTTCTAAATCCAGTAGGGGGAATGAATTATTGGTTCTTATTTCCGGGTCCCGTAACAAGGCATAAGCGCGGCGTTGAGTCCCACCACTCTACACGCAATGAGAGATGTTAGCGGTAAGTGGGGAACGGAACGTAAATATTTTCGGCTATAAAAATAGCATAGATAATAATATATTAGTCTACACCTAAATGATAAGAAGCAATAAAATGGTTATTCATCGCTCACGTCACGGCTCAATACGCAGGGATTCGAACCTTGGATGGAAAACGGAGAAGTTTCAATCACAACGGGTGGTATATGAAAGTAAGTTTGCAAGGGCCATGCAGTCCAAACGAAGCTGCGGGATGCCACTAGCATTTGAAGTAAATATTACAATGCTAAGAGTGTAAGCAATTTCACATTTTTATGATTTTGACATAGCGAGTGCAAGTTATTTTATTTAAAAGATGTTAAAATAACAAAATTATTAAACGACAAAAATTTAATAAATCCAAGTTAACCCTGTCATGTGTAGATAAAGCGCCCGCGTTTTAAAAGCCGCTTAACGCGGACGACCGTTTACAAGCTTACTGAGGGTACGGGGCTGATGAAACAGAGGTTTTTATTGAAGTGAAATTCTAACATATTTCTCAACGTCAATACAGCTAATTTGATTGAAATCTAAAATATAGAATTTTTCAACAGTTACACAGTTATTTTGATTCTATGTTTAATTTGTTAATATAAATTGGTGTTACATTTTCTGTTATAGCTTCAAGCGATTTGTAAGGCCACTTGTAAGACACAAGGGATAAGATTTGACTCGTAAGTGAAGCATAACAAGGATAGTCAGAAAGTAGAGCATAGTAAAACAAGGATTCGAGGGAAATGTAACATGTTAATTAAAGAATTAATAATTATTTAAAGTTTCTAAAGTAAACCTTTATTTATAATAACAAGCAGCTAAAATAACTTTATAATTAATTAACACGTATTAATTAATTATAAGATTTAATAATTTATAATTTGATGTATCAAGACGTATGGCTGGAGGTCAAATTACAACGAACCACTATTAGAAGTAATCAATGTTTGGATTAATATCTAGATTTGGCGTTTGTTTAATATCTAGACTTTACGTTCTGTTAAAAGATAGATAATATATAAGATAGAGAGACTAACTCACATCTGCTACGTCCGAAATTTAATACATTATTAATTAAAGTAACGTAAGATTTTTATATGTTTTTTATTCATTCATAAAGTGATATGTTACTTAAATAAAAATTGCCTTGATCTATAAATAGTCGGTAAAATCTATCTATAAATAGTCTGTATGTAAATTAATTAATTATTTATAGACTAATGGATAAATATATAATATATAAAAATATACTATATAATATATATATAAAAATAAAGCAAACTGGCATTCGAAATGTTTCGAAATTCGAAATTTCTAGTATAGAAAATTTTTGATTTATAGTTGAGCCGCAGATGCAATATCGGTTAGAGTTGTCGGTTATCTATTCTTTAGGATAAAACTTTTTGATTGTAAAACTATAATTATAAATTTTTAAAATATGATTTGCCAGAAAAAATTAAAAATATATCATATCCAGTGTCGTCGTGGTCGCACGCTTGTTGCCCTGCACCACGACTGACACACGACTGTAAGCGCGACAGGTTGTGGGTTCGATTCACAATCGAGGCTATTAAACATTTAATATATTCATTTCCTCACTTTTATATCGAGGCAAAGGCCGAATTCTAGAGGCATTGCAAGTTGAATGGCAGAACACAACGCCGCGCTTTGCCTCGACACCAGAACGAAGAAATGGAAATATAAACGTAAATAAATATTTCACTTCTTCGAGTGGGGATCGAACCCACTGCGCCACGAGCGCTTTAAAATTATTGAATTAAAATTATATTAAATCATAATTTATACAATTAGAAATATATAAATTGTTCATGTTATATTTTTCTAATTGTCTGTACATACAAAAAAGAATACTTTAAGAGCCGCAAAAGCTTCTTTAATGGTACTTTAACGTCTTTTACGGTGTCTTATAAGAGATTAAATTGAATCATTCGCTCTAAATTATAATAATAGCTGTCCGACCCATTTTCCTAATAATATTTAAAATGTTTATGTTATTTCGAAGGAGAAAATAGAAAAGACAATTTTATTTGTCCTTTTTAATTTTTTACAAAACTAAAATCTTTTTTGTAGTCTGTTATTTTAAAACATATTTCCTCAAAATCTGTATTTAGAAGATTTTGATTAAATTAAATGCAAATAATTTGCTTAAAGTACGTAAACATTGTCGATCATTCATTATTTGACAAAAGTTAATGTAATGTTCGGCAATAGTTTACAAATGTGTAGGAGACGTTAGGCGCTTGATGGATGGCGTTCCTTTGCCAGCTTTGCGCGCTTCAAGTACCCACCAGCGCGGCTTATTCTTGAATAATTCAACACACTATTGAGTACGGTTCGTTACCCCCCCACTCTATATCGCAACTTTGGCACGATCAGATGTTTTTTTTAACGTTTAACCTAAATATGAGCAAGAAAAATCATAAAAATATATCATTATTAATATTAATACTAAATCGTAAAAGATAAAAGTAAAAAAAAAATCGAAAATTTTTAGGCAATTTATTAATAGGAGACTTAAACTATACGTTAAATCTAGTTCATAAATCTTTTCGTATTAAAAGAAAAACATTTCAGAAAAAATATTATAAAAGTCAACACTTTTTTTAATGAATATATTCGTATTATATGACTAAGTGTTTTACCGAGAAAATAATATTAGGTTACATAGCTCAATTAAGTAATCACATCAGAGGAGAATTTTGCTCCCTCCACTGTCGGTTATAACGAGTTAATTCACAAAATTAATGAAAACGGAAATTATTAACTAAAATAACCAACTAATTTGGTACAATTATGTTGACATTACATTATTTTCATTATAAAATAAATTGTGGTGTTTTTTGTACTATTCAAAATAAGAAAAATATTTACTTGTTCACAATTTTTTCATATTTCAGCTTCACGCTATTCTAGTGAATCCTAGGAACCTAGTGTTAAGACACTCCGTTCATCACTTGATCTATAAATGACGAAGAAATCGATAGACAAACAAAAAAATAATAATTATCGAATACAGAACCTACTCCTTTTTGTAAGAAGGACGCTTACAATCTACTGTGCCTAAGTACGATTTTTAAACATTTATTTGAATGTTAAATGTTTTTTCCAAGTGATTCGGATCCGAGCCAAAGGCAACAAAAAATGGAACAACCATTTTTAATGTTTTATATATTTAAAATCGAAAAATGAATTTATAAAAGAAATATCGGATGTCTTCACAGTATCTGGTGGCTTTTTAACGTTTTCTTTATGTGTTATATAATTACCTAGTTTACTTATCCCTTTACTAAAAAACCATTCGGAACAGTTAAAAATCAAAATTTAAAGTCCGATAAAGAAAATCTCCAGTGGAGTGCCCCCCTCGCTTCATTAAACTAAATCAAAATAAAAATAAAATAATACTTATTCAACGTTTTAATTGAAGAATGTAATATCCATTTATATTCTTCTGAAATTCTCACAAGAAGACGTGATGCCTTTTCTAAGTCGTTGCTTTGGTATTCACCCTGAGGACGGGGATTTAGAGAGAGTACGCCTTATTTAAATTGATCGCAGCTGCTTATACATATTATGGTCTTGGATCTACCTCTTTTGTTACTATATCGGCTTTTATAGTTGCATAAAATAAATATTATTTAACTAATATTTAAAGGCCGTCGTAGAATACAGGCACAAGCATGTGTCTATACCGCGATGGTTGTGAGATCGATTCCCTTCATATGGACTATTATTTATAATATGAATATTTATATTTTTTCACTTTGGTACGAAGGCAAAAGCGTTGACTTCCGCCACTCAATATAAAATGCCTCGAAAATCGAGAGCAGAGTGTCTTAGTATTAGGTTTCGTTTTTGTTCTCTGCTATATGAGGGATAAAACGTGAAGTTGAAATAAATATATGAAATATGCTTTGGAGGTTACTGAATCTTTATAAAACCTTTATAAATTCCATCATTTGACAATACGCGTAGCTTTATTTATGTCTATAATTATCATAATATTTCAGTTGCGATTAAGCCTTTATTCAAAGCTAAAATAAATAAAGCTTAAATAAAATACGTAAGCCTATTTCATAATCTTGATTTACTTAAACCACCTTAAACCTAAATATACAAAAAATATAAGGTTAATTAAGAAACATTTTTAGAGGCCGTCCCGGCGCTGTGGCACAGGGGTGTCGCGTGTAAACGCGACGGTTGTGAGTTCGATTCCTACTTAAGGAAATGAAATATTTCTTAACTTTTATATTTTAATTTGTTCGGGATACCGCGTGAAGCTGTCAAAGTTTTATGTCAGTGTGTTGTAATTTGTGTTATGTTTATTTTATGAATTTAATATTTATTTTTGTCTTATTAAAAAAATATATTAGAATTTCTTTATAAAAATTATAATTTTGCTGAATTTTATGCTTCTCCTACATAACTTAACGGATTAGCCGAACACTTAGTGAATTAATGCAAATTGTTTGTGCTGAAGCCAGTATTGTTATGATTTCAGAGCCCACAGGCTAACGGACGATATAACTGACAACTGTGGGAGTTTGAGACCCACATAACACCCCAAAGTCCTGGGACCTATTATATAATATCACTTCATATTAGGATAAGACAGTTGTTAACATGTATATCATTCACTGTAGAGGCGGTCAAAAGTAGTAGAAAGTGATGGGAAGTACTTTCATTAATGTATTTTTTAATGCTCGTCTGAAATAAATGACATTCTTTCATAAAAAAAAACGCTACGAATTAATTCCAATACCTAATAAGTTGCAAGAAAATCAATATAATTTTCCACAATTGTAGACTTCTGTAATTTTAAACTGATGGAAAATAAATAATTGATACATACAATCCGTACTATATAAATATGCAATAGCCATTAGAGCGCATTAAGTCATTTGCGGTAGAGAATTTGGAAAGTTCGCAGTCAAGTTGGAGGTTTGCGTGTTTTCATGAAATAAATTTTCTACAGCAAATGGATTGTTATGTAGGCAGTACGTAAGCGTACGTAAATTATTAACAAATTTATAACTCAAGTACTGAACGCCAGAAAAACTTTTATCGTTTTACTTCAGATTATGAATATTAAAAATAATTTATACATGTGTGTTGAGGACGCTGTGGCAGTGGTTACGCGCCGAACTGTATGCGACTATTGTGACTTCGAGTCTCACTTAGGGGAATAATTATGTTTAAAATGTGTTCATTGATTATTTCTAGGAGACAAAATACGGCGTTGAGTACCGCTATCCTACAGGTAATAATGACTAGGCGGAAAACGGAGTGTTTTAACACTAGGTTCCCTCTGCTCATCCTGATATAAGGGGCAAAGCGTAAAGCTGCTAATGTTATATCGTTGTAGTATAGTTGGGTAGTCTTAATAAAACTGCACTAAAATATATATTGATTTTTACCTGTCTAGTTAGATAACAGTGATAGATTCTGCTGAAAAAGTGCTGAATATGAAAAAAAAAGACTTTCATACATTCATTCATTATTTGCACCTCTTTTGCATAAAATATATGTTTCACACACGTGCCTCGCCTTAATTTTTCCGTGATACGTTATAGAGTTGTGTTCAAGTCCCACTGTAAGTAGAAACACGAGAGTATTCGCGTATAATATATTTAGTTTGAATGTTTTTTTTAAAGCTCTCAATATTATTTTATTTTATTTATTTGAAAAACTTATAGTGATCCCCATAAATTTGTCAGATAGTTACGTGATATACTCAAATATCTATAAATTAAATCAGTATTGTTAATGTCTTCGTGATGTTTTTTGCCGTGTAGTCTCGGCCTAGAATAGGATCACCCTGGTACTGTCGGTGTCGTAAGAGGCGACTAAAGTACGTGTGGTAGAGTCACGTCGCCAGTAATGGCAACACGCATGGGCAGACTCGACCGGATTAATACCACCTTTGCCATTGAAAGCCGGCGTGAAGTAGTGGCTCTTCCCACTGCGTTTCGCATTAGGTAATGCCGGGCCCCGGCGTCCAATATCTCCACCTTAAAGGCCGGCAACGCACCTGTAGCTCCTCGGGTGTTGCATGGGGTCGTGGGCGGCGGTGATCACTTACCATCAGGTGACCCGAACGCTCGTTTGCCTTGTCCTCTCCCATACAAAAAAGATGCAATTGAAAACTCTTTACATACTGTAAAGAAGCCTCATGAATGCAAATTCATATTTACTATATATAATAACCAGGAAATCAATTTACATTTAGATAATGGTAAGAGATATTTCTTTTCGTAACAAATATTCTATAGTATATATAAAAATCATTATGCAGCACGCTATAAAAGAGAGCTATAACCAGTTATATTTTTAATTTTTAGCCCAAATATGTCCTCATAATGTACATACGCTATTATAATGAATGTAGAACAATATATTCTGTACCAAAATACGTTTGCCAAATTCTGCACTGTTTGCCCCTCATTTCTAATACATTGTAAAGTGACAAATGTCATTTACACAGCATGCACTGACCTCTCCGTTCAATTGTCTATGAAAATATTATTGCGACTCACCGTCCTACGCAGTGCACAGATGAATTTGTTTTTGTTTAATTGAATATATAATTTGAACGATCATTCATTCATTCATTTAAATAAAAGAGCAAAAAAAAAAACCGAAAATTCGCGAGTTGGGCTCGTCCACCGAGGGCTCCGTACAAAATTGCTTGTGTTTTTTGCGATAACAAGAGGTATATATCTTTTTTAACTAAATGTATAGTAATCGTTTTTTTTAATATATTACCTTTATATTCTAAAAACTATAAATATATTATTTTGTTCGTTCATTTTTATTTAGTTCCATTTTAAGTTGTAGTTTAAAGAGTAGATTGTTGACGATTATATAATTTATTTTAAATTCGTGAAGTTAATGAAGCATAACATGACTTGACACGCGTTGTCAAATTCCATTAACATATATCAACATGATATTACACACCACACTGTTTAAATTGTTATACGAACTATAAATTCATATAAATAATATTATTAATATAGTATATGAGGTCAGTCGTGGCGCAGGGGCGCAAGCTGTGACTATAAACGGGACTGGTTGTGGGTTCTATCCTCACTCGAGGGGATGAAATATTTTATAATTTCTATTCCTCTGAAATTATTAAATATCCAATTTTGTGGTAACGAGACAACAGCGGGGCCTTGCGTTTTGCAACTAAACACACAAAACCTCAATACGAAAATGGGGACCGGAGTGTCATAATGGCGAATGTCTTAACACCAGGTTCCCTCTGTCCACCCTACCCTACCCTACGCAATATATAGGAATATATGTTTATTCCACTATTCGCTCTTTTATAGTCACTACTAGATGGTAGAACTCTTTTTTTTGGCCCACCCTTCAATGTATATTTTAAATAGTTATACTATAGAACACCATATTTTTTTGAAATTTTTTCGTAATAAAAAAGAAAAACTTGAACATACGGTAAAGATAATGAAACGATCAACGCGGCGTCGAGTTCCACCACTCTACAATTCGATGGAAAATGTGTGGAAAAAAATTATTACCTTAATAGATTTCCTGAATATGTCCACTGAGAAAAGACCACTTCGAATAGTCATTCTCCACTTTCCGCCACGGTGACCTCAGCTACATGAGTAATTAAAACATTCATATTAATACATATATATAATTATATATTTTATTTTATTTGTAAATAAAGGTGAATATAATAACGAATTTAGTAATATATATCAAAGATAATATACACACAAACGTTGAAGCCCAAGTCAGAATGTGAATATGCTAAACTGACATGCTTTTATATATACTTGATACATATCGTGCGGTGAACACTTTGACGGCCTCACAGCTAGAGCCTTCAGAGACAATTCTTTTGTCTAGAGATCTCGTAAATAATAATAAATATAATAAATTATAACAAGGGATAAATCCACATTTTATTGAACCAATTTTATTGTTTTATTATTAAATTTAAATCATTATATATACCTCTTCTTTTTTAGCTTCACATTTCCCCCGCCGCTCTAGGCGTTGAACCCACAACCGTTGCGTCTATAGTCACATGCTTGTGCCACTGTGTATTTTCAATAAGCAATTTTAAACTCTTATTAGCTTATTTATTTTACTAGCTTGTTTATTTACTTTTTTATACTCCATATTATGTTTTATACTCCATAAAAAAGGATTTTCCAAAATCAATGTGGACGAAATTTCCAATGACAACAAGTTAAAATTACAAGTTAATTTCAAAAATTAAGCCACAACACACACAGATCGATTCAAAATAATAAAAAATAAACCCACAACAAGAATGATGGAAACTGAACTGCAACACCACGTACGCATAAATCATCAGGTCGACGCAGTCAATTTGCATAACTGGAATCCGTTTACCGTGGTATTAGATAATGATGAATGTCTGCACTTTCCGAATATCGAATACAGCGAGCGCTGGTTGTATATCAGCGGTGCACCAATTCTCTGTCCCCTTTTGATTTGCATTTCAGCACAAAAATAACATCGAAAAATGCGATTTGTTTATTCATTCTTTGGTTATTCGGGTTCGCTCGAATGCTTTCATACTTTTTATTTTACGTTTTAGGCCTGATATTTTAGATTACTATTCATACACGTAGCTGTGGATGAATTGGATGAAAACTGTATCACTTCTACAATTTTTATATTACATAATATATATTTACAGAGAAAATTGATAAATCGCATCAGTTTCTTTTCTCTTTATTAATTTAATTGGAGAACCATTGTCACTGTCACTCAGTTCTAGATGTTTACACGGTTCGATGCTTCAAGAAGAAAAAAGAGGAATCCTTATAAGATTACTTTGTAATCCGCCTGCAGTAAAAAAAAGCGGAAGTCAGAGATATCGGAAAACCATATACCTATATTATTTCTGTATAAAATATATTCCGCTTCCGGAAAATGTAATTTTATGAAAGTAAACATACTGAATTAATATTTCTTCAATGGAAACTTAAATATTTTCAAAATATTCATATAATATATTGTTTTTATTTAATAAATATGTCATTCCAAATTGATATTATCAGAAAAACCTTTTATATATAGGTAACGAACATTTGGTAAGTAATTTAAAAATCTGCATTGTTTAGTCTTAAGTTGAGAAATATATATTTTAAGGGAATCTAACAGTCTCATCTCACTTTACTCGCAGATTCACGCTTACTCACATGCTTTTAAAGGTTCTTTTGTAAAACGTTTAAAATGATTTAGTTTCTCTTTTCTTTTCAATTTTCTATATTCTTATATAACGATAAAGTGTTGGGACTCGTTATTTTACTTTATAATTATATATGATAGCTCATAGTTTATTATTTAAATTTCAAATATATTTCCTTTAAAATGAAATAATTCATTGATTTGATTGTCTCTTTTTTGAATATTACTAACTTGAATAATTTTAATCCATTTTATAGGAAGTAAAAAAAGTGTATTAAAAATTATAAAGGTTGTATTAACGGTTAGCTGTCGAACACCAAAAGCAAAGAGCCATTTTGTATAAAGATATTGTAATCTTAAACTGGACTTAGAGATACATTTAAATAAATGTAATTACAATAACAAATGTATGTGTTTGTAAGTTTAGTTTAGCATTAGATTGACTATATGTACTTCAATATAAGATTTGACTTGTAAATTATGTAAAATAAGCTATTTGGAGCGGAGATTAAGTATTTTGCTACAATGGTAGATCATTAATCAATTTATTCGAATTTATAATAAAATTTGTGAAACAATATTTGTATAAGCTTCACGCTGTATCCTCCATATAGCAGGTTATGCATAGGGAACCTAATGCTAAGACACGCCGTTCCCCACTTTCTGCCGAATTCTGGAGGGATTGCGTGTTGAGTGGCAGAACTCAACGTCGCGCTTTGAGTGTACCATGGCGAATAAATGGAAATATAAACGTAAATACATATTTCACTTCCTCGAGTAGATATCGCTGCGCAACGATGGCCTCGCACTATAAGTGTGCTTTAACGTTTTTTTTAGTTCATATGATAATAAATTTAATTTTATTGAAAAACAATATACTACGCTTTAACTGAATCGAGATTAACCCCGGCTCAATCTTTGATCAATCTTTGTACGCTGTTGATATAACGAAACGCTCGCAGCTTATAAGCCGCTTAATGCCCACCGTATTCGCTTACGGGCTGTGTACGTGACTGACGAAACTCCGATAGTATTAAAAATAACAAACGCGTTACACACATATACTATACATAACAGACAGAGGAGTACAGTTACCCACATTACATTACAGTAAATTTATTTAGTTACCTCTGGTAACGATGCATAAGAGCGGCGTTGAGTTCCACCACTCCACGCAATGTCTCCAGAATTCGGTGGAGAGTAAGTTAAGTTAAGGTTAGGTTCCCAAATTCTCTCTGCCTATCCTGCTATGTGCATTAGGCAAGGTGTAGCCAAAAAAATTACACTCGCACATTAGAAAATACGATGCTTATTAAAAAAACAGTTAATAATTTATACATTTTTATTAATAAAAACAAAGTAAACACACTACACCTACGAAATATAATTTCACTTAAAATGTATTCAGTTTGAAGTAAACAATTTAAGTGAATAAAGACCGTCTTGACAGCAAGTAAGATAACATGTCATACAACTGTTGGAAAAGAGCCAAAGGAAATAAACGAAACAGCCACGAAACGAAATATAATATAACTATATGTCTTCTATCAAATGTTTAGATATAAAATGAAGCAAGAGATATTTAGATATAAACTTAATTGATTTATTTTAAGTAATTATTATACTTAAAACAGATTTCAAGTTATGGAGAATATAGCATCTAACATTCTTTTATCCCTATAATCGCTATAATCGATTATTAAATATTGTTAAAACACGCAATTTAGGCTTAAAGAAATTTTATTATCCAACACGCAATATCACTTATGCGATGACACAATTTAACTTAATGTCTATTTATTATATAAAATAATTTTCATTTGATTTATTTTGTTAATCCGTGGCTATAACTACACACAAAACTTACTCCATAGTGGCGTAGAGAGAGAGAGAGAGAGAGAGAGAGAGAGAGAGAGAGAGAGAGAGAGAGAGAGAGCTGGATAGCGTCAAATGTGATAAATGTGAGTTGAATCCTTGCCTAATTTGGAGACAGAGTGCGGCATTTGATTCTACCATTCAACACACAATATCTTGGTTTCGTTTGGAAACTGTTTTTAAAATGCGATACTCTCTCTCTCTCTCTCTCTCTCTGGAATAGAGCATGAAAAGAAATCGAATGATTCACAGCTTTTTCTATTATTTATTTTACTCATGTTTAGTGACATCTCACCAGTATTCAATTTTAAAATGTCGTTTCAAATAGATTGCAGAAGACGGGTCATTATATATGTATATTGTCACCTATGATTACCTCTGTATTTATAACACTTAACAAGTGTAGTTATAGTTATTTCTTGCTGTCCCATCATAGAAAATAGATGAATGTTTAAGTAGAGTGGGCTTTTACACTTAAGTAACTAGTTTGAAACACTACAAACATAATTGTTGTTACGTGAGCCAACCGATATCCTGAAGGCAGAGCACCATAATGTAATGAAAACTTTGCAGGATGTGAAGGTGAATCGATAGAGATAATAGAAAAAGGGTTTTTACTGTAAACTCAATTCAATCTAAATAGTAAAATCAGGTTGAATGAATTGAAATATAACTAAGCAACAATTGTAAACAAAAAATATCTTTTTTCTTTACAATTGTAAAGAAAAAAAGTTATTTTGACTTTTTTCTTTACAATTTTAGATATCGTTGACTTTTTATAGAAAATAAAAAAGTCTTTTCGTATGTGTCTACTTAATAAACATTTTGAGAATAATTAATTGCTTCCGTGCGATGAATTTCTCTTTAATATGAAATTACTCTGTATATTCCTTCGGAAGTTGCGACAATTTATCAAATACATTTAAGGGATGTTCTTCATAACAATGACTATATTTTTTGTCCGTAAAAGTTGATATAAACATTTATAATAATGTAATATATATTGAAAACTATTATTTATTTTAGTTTATACTTACTATCACCAATAACTGACGTACTATACGTATATCTTATGCATCTAGGAATTACGCTGAAATGTTACATACATATTTATAACACATTAAGGTCAGAACAGTGTGCATTGTAATATCAACACTGATAGAACAGATGATGAACAAGATGGCTCATACCTTGTCTTCATTCTGAATACATACATTAATTAGTATCGACATAACGGCAAACTATGCGCCAAATTACTCTATTAAACATACATAATGGTACTTTTCATAAATCAATGGTCTCTAGGTAAAAGTATCGAAAGTGAAAAATCGCTTAAACTATTGAGACGGGTAGTTTTAATTAAAATTTTACTTTCGATACCTACCTACCTAATTGTGCTGTATTTACTGTATTTATAGTATTCCTAGTCACAATATAATATATAATATGAAGTAAAATTTTTGGTTGTGTTCGCTCTACTGTCCTGTTTAATATTTGAAACAAAGTTTTCGCCTCCGGCTTCTGAGCTCTATTGTCCTATATGTTAATCCAATTTCTGTTCTCTCTTTGTGTAAGGTTTCGTTTAGGGATGTAGAGCTATCAAGTAACAAATATCTAAGCATCTCAACATTGTAATTGTGTAATTTCTTAATAATAATAGTAATAATTTAATTGAGGCCAGTCGTGGCGCAGGGGCACAAGGAGGATAAAAGTTTTATGTCGTGTATATCTTACAGGTAATATTATAAGTAACATAATATCAACGGTTGAAATGATATGTAGTATACCTACTATCGGAATCTTCTCCATGTGAAACAAGCACAAACAATGATTGAACTTACTTTCCTAATTTTTAAGGGGAATCCCATCGCTCTTTCTAGATGAGAAATATGAGAAAATCAATTTTATCCACCTTGTTCCCCTGCGCCACGACATGTAGTAGGTATTGAAGCGCATAAAACAGTTAATAAAATTTAAACCTGAGATCATTTTTAGATAATGGATGATAAATGTACCTTTATAAATACAGCATCCCGTTTTCTTGATATCCTTTTATTTCCATTATTATTTTTGCTTTCTTTAAAATAAACTACTATATTTGAAATAAACACATTAATATAACAACTTTCATCGAATTTAGAGTTGAAATATAAAGTTAATACGATGTGGTTTTATAGATACTAGAAAATTATATGAGAACGATAAATATTTCATGATCCCTAACGATTTTCTTTATGTGTACAACATATATTTGGTATTCGTTTAATTTTATTATCAATTGTTGTCAGCGTTAAGATTATATCTATTAAAGTTTGTTCACTGTACATACGAGTACATGTCAAATGAAAAATAATGTAAGAAATATTTTTTCTGTATAATAGAAACATTATTTAGCTACAGGCGGGTAATATTTTTATAGGTAATATTTTTCCACTATCTTTACATGGTTGGTAGATTTTTTTGTGATTTCAAATAAGATTTCATAATTCAAATATAGGTATACACGCACATATAAGGAATATAGAAATATAGAATATACGAAGCTATCGAAGTATTTTACAGTATTCATCGATTTTACGTATAATATAATAGCTATAGGCACATAATTTGTAAATATCAGCCATACATGAAACGTCGTACTCTACCGAGACCGCAACTGCCGCGGTCTTCCTTAATTTGGATACTGCCCGAAAGCAATATACGCACGAATTTCACAATTGTAATTTCCGACTACACTTGATTTTCCAAAGGTTTTGCTTATTTAAGTTTATCTAAATATATATACAAATGTACGTTATGATACTGAATATCGAAGCAGGGGCTTTGTGTGTGGCAAAAACGCGACAATTGTGGATTCGATTCCTAATTGAGGGTAAATATTATTTTGATTTCCTCACCCTGATAAGAAGGTAAAGCGCGGTGATGAATTCCGCCATTCAACGTGCTATGTGTCTAAAACTTTGTGTTAATTTACTTAGAAATACGAGGTAATTATTTATTTTATATCGGTAGTAGGTCGATTCCCACTCGGGGAAATGAATTATTATTTATTAATATTTTCATTTCTGGCAACACCACTCAACACGTAATGCCTCGAAAGTTCAGCTGAAAGTGGGGAATGGAGTGTCTTAACACTGGACTTCCTCTGCCTACTCTGTTATATGCGGGTTACAGTTAAAAAAAATTAAGTAGATATACTCAACAAACAAATACAATTACATCCCTCTATATGATGAGTTACATTTATGAAGTGCAGGCTGCAGGTCACCTGCATATGTTTAATTATCCCAGTAACCCAGTCATCATGAATATTACCAACGTAATCGCGATACAACATAATTACTTGACTGATATTTCAAATGGAAATAAAATCTAATGTTACGAATTTTCAGGAAATATTATTCACATTCCTCACCGACCTTTTTCATGATTCACGAAAAACACCTAATATTCGTGTGGACTTAAAGAATTAAATAAAATCAGTTCTTTTGTGGACCATTTGACAAAATTATTTAAATATGTTTTCTCTGTTGAATATAGTTATTCGAGTTTAATATATATAAGATAATGCCTATATTTCACAATATCTCAATTATTAAAAAACATAGCGGAACAGGAAGTCAATCGCTAATCGGATTTCTGAGTTCGAAACACATTAATTTCTATTGAACTTTATGAATAAAAAGGTCAAATGTGCGTATATTTATAGAAGATATTTCAAGCTTCCAACTTTACTTGAATGATCGTTAACTAATTTGATTATTCTACGAAAGTGGTTCCACTTTCCCTGAAAAAAAAATATGCTTATACACATTTTTTATATTATTTATATTAATAAAATGTGACTGCGAATGCGGTTGGCAATGGCACCCTATTTTGAACATATGTACTGTTTTTTGTTACGATGCTCGTGGTTTAAAGCAATATTCGGGTTAGTATTTGGTTCAGTTCAGTTCTCTACTTATGGTTTTCGATTCGAGCACATCGGTTGAACACAATTTACTTCTTTAATATCACGTCGAATGAAGAACATACACTAGTTTTTGCAACTATCCCTGAACTCTGCACTCTCTTTTTTCAGAGCATTCTCTGTTTAGCGTTATCTGTCTACCAAAAATTCAATAATTCGATAGGATCGTAGCTGTCTCTACACTCAATTAACCGCAAAATTTACCTAAAATTGGGAAAAATCAGGTTCCCCCTGCCTATGGGAGAGAAAGCTTTTTAAAAAAGCATGAAAAGTCGCACAATATACAAATTTATTGTCACCTATTGCAGTAAAACAATGAAAGCTTATAGCAAATACGATAAAAATCTATTTCGTATAATATTATTTGAACCGAGATACACTTACGTTGACACACTTGTGATTGACTGAACTGAGCTGAACTGAAGTAATGTTGATACAAACTGACTGAATACTTTCAAATAAGTATAAAAAAGGTTCTTTGATTTTACATAATAAATACGAACAAAAAAAATAGTAAATAAATAATTAAAATAAAATCCAAACCTCCTTACTATTTTATTTTACTTGAACGACGGGTCCTCAAGAATGCAACTTACTTCGTACGGTTGCAACTATGCAAAGTAGTTAATGATTTTTCAGAATTAATTAAAGACATAATATAATATTTGAATTATAATCAAAACAAAAATCCGACTGCGTGAATTAATTAATGTATCCAGCCACAGTCACGCTGTCAAGACAAAACCAACGACGTTTCATTAATCAAAATTGGTTTACTGCTGTAAACAGCTACAAAGAAACAAAGAAATGTGCAGACATACATACATATATACGCTCTAAAAACATAACCCTCCTTTGAGGCTTCGCCGCAGTCGGATAAAAATAAGGCAACAGAATTTAGTGTCAAGTCACTCTATTGTACATATTCCGTATGAATTCGAGTGTTGAGTGATGAAGCGAATTTATGAAATAATTAACAAACTTACTATAAAGGTTACATAAAATTATATACTTATAATACATATTATATTATATATACAATGTGAATAACAGATTAAATAATTATTTACTATCTGATATTTACTGAACAGTATTAATGAGCTTACAAATCTTTCCGTCGTTTTCGTAAATCACTCGTCTCAGTATGAAATCTTAGGGGAGTACTTTTCGAAACAATCCCTCTCGGTCCGTTAGTTTAGCGGGAGACGTGTCCTGGAGTGGTTGTGTCGTGCGTCCTCTGACTTAACACTTATTATAAGCTCGTCTCCATTATTTTTTAATAAAAAATAAAAACTAAAGTTTGTGTTAATGTAATAAGCAACATGCTTGTCTTACTTCTATCGGCGTTTCTGATTGCAAGTAAGTTATTATTTAAATCTATTTCTGAATTATATATTTTTTTCACTATGTTAAATTTGTATAATATGTAAAATTGTAACGGCAAACGTAAAACTATGGTCAGCCTAAGCATTTGAAAAATACATAATTTCTTTTTTCACGACAGTGTTAATTTCTTCTATATCTTAATTTTGCTAGTGTTAGTGACATAAAATCATCTTTATAAATATATGAAAGGAAATGTTCCCATTGACTGAGGTAAGACGCACGCACTGCCGTA
>JBAIZZ010000309.1:0-135921 GCA_037355905.1 Heliconius aoede
AAATATAAGTTATGTAAAAGCATCAAAGTATTATGATTTTCATTACACTAGTATATAATAATGATTATTACACCCTACATGAGTATATGTATGGAAGATTAATTTCAATTAAAAATATTTAGTATTTTACATAATATAAACTGAACCTAAACATTATTTATTTATAATGTTTTCCTTTAGACAGTACAAATCTTTTTTAAGTATGTAGGTATAATTAAATTAGACCTAACCAATATACTGATATAATTTTATCTCAAATCAATCTAAGGCTAAGTGTTATTTTTATCTGAAATTTTATAACGATCAATCGTAAAAATTGAAAAAGTAATAAGTAGAATAATAAAATTATAATTCGATAGAAACTTAGGTTAGGTTGTAATTTCCTGTTACCATTTAATTTTAGTGACTAAGACACTGAACGCTCATAAGGTTTAATTAAAATCCTCATCTAAATAATAGGCACCGTTAGTAGAGACCGGCCATGCACATGCAGGAAACTTCTCTATGAAACCGTCCCTCGTAAATTGTGTCTGCTACTTTATGAAAATATTAGTTAACCGTTGTAGCGCCACGGGATACAGAATATCATTACAAAAACGAATTATAAAATGCGACGTGTTTCACTATAGCAGAAATTATTGAAAAACAAAATATTTTATCTTATTAGTTTACTTACGTCTTAATAACAACATAATAAATATAAATATAGTAAATATAGATAAGTATACAAGAAAGCATATCTTTAACAATTTCCACTTAAGCAAATTTTTTCCTATACCCCATTGTAAATTTCTTAATCTAGCACATTACTGGATTTGGCAAACGTTTCTGATTTAAAGAAAGGAAATTAGTTCGATAATGGCTACCAATGGCTAAGAGCTTAAAGCACTAAATCAGTCATGAGAAATTTTAAGAGGATTTTCTTAAGATTACCTACATTCTTGTTACTTGTAGTGAAATGAATGTAGACTAAAAATCTGTGAATTGCTAGTTTCAGGATTGTAGTTCAACAGAAGGTACTTTAAGCTTTATTTTAGTATTTATACAATATATTCAAATTCAACTTACATATCTATATATATATACAATCTTTGTAAGATTTTTTTTTATGCCTGAAGTCTACAATGGCAACTTTTGTTTTTTGGCTTATTTCATGAGTAGATATGTGATAAATTATTACGTTGATTTTTCATATAAAATGATTATGCATTTATTTAAGTTTAAACATCTTCACTGCCCAGGAGGTTTAAACTTTTATTCATGAGCATTGCTTTATTATGCGGATAAATTTAAAGTCGTTCAGCAAAGTAGCAGAACATGAGATTCACATTAGCGTTGCGTCGTTCTACGTTAAATGTATAATATTAATAATTTCAATTGTTCTGCATAATATATAATTAAGTTCTATTATATTATTATATTTAAAATTTTCAAAATCTTCATAAAAGACGATACTACAAGATAAAAAATTTAACTTCAGCATATAAAATAAACTCTCAAGGTAAAACAGATCCATAATATCCCGGAAAATAAAAGATCGGAAAAACAGAGGAAAATTTGTTTGGGTTTTTATTAGATACTCACAATTAAATAATTTTATTTAAATTAAATACTGTACATGACATCAATTTTGATTAGAAGCGTTAAAAGCTTTAGCGTTACTATATTTATAAATATATGTTTATATATTTTTTCTTCTTAGAATAGGAATTCCGGCTTAGAATAGGATCACCCTGGTACTGTCGGTGTCGTAAGAGGCGACTAAAGTACGTGTGGAAGAGTCACGTCGCCAGTAATGGCAACACGCATGGGCAGACTCGACCGGATTTAATACCACCCCCGGCATCTTAAACCGGCGTGAAGTAGTGGCCCTTGCCACTGCGTTTCGCATTAGGTAATGCCGGGCCCCAGTGCCCTTCATCTCCACCTTAAAGGCTGGCAACGCACCTGTGACTCCTCTGGTGTTGCATGGGGTCGTGGGCGGCGGTGATCACTTACCATCAGGTGACCCGAACGCTCGTTTGCCTTGTCCTCTCCCATAAAAAAAAAAAAAAAAAATTTTTTGTCAGTCAAATGATACAATATTTGCAATACAAACCTGGCATTATTGAAAATTACTCAAATGATGGAGAATTAAAGAAATAATGGTTTACATGAAATAATGAAGAAAATAAGATTATAATCAACGTAAAAGCTGTAAATCAAACTTGCTATTTACTATCCATAAAAACACCACTATAAAAACTCGTTGCTTTATTTAGAGTTAAGATTATATGCGTATAATCTGTGATTTCTTATATAATTATAGGTTCAATGTTTATAATATTTACATGATCTTTATTTTCTTGGCCCTTTGTTATAATATTTGGTCCAACGAGAGGTTAAGGACAAATTCTTGTTTCAAACTAAGTAACCGGCCAAGTGAGAGTTTTAGCACTCCTGCTCACTCCCTGGAGTGACCTTACGACGAAAAATCGGGGTCTGACCTGGGCCCTGGATGGATGAGAGTGGTTTGCGACGCACTTCAAGCACTTCAGCTTGTTCGAAGCTACTAAACGCCGAATGCTGAAGGACTGAACTCTGCAAACCGGCAGCTTTAACTCAGGGGCTTTCGGGGGTACTGTGCCCTGCATGGCGGCAACTCTCTTGGCAAGCAATCCACATTAGGATCTGCAGGTAGAAGTGCTTGTACAGAGTACAGAGACGACGCCTTGAACCGGCAATGGAGAGAGGACCTGGGATCCCCGGCGTTAAACCTAGCGACAGTGGAGGCAGTTTGCCTCCTTCTTATGGAAAAAGGGACTGTGACATGAAAATTTTATATCAATTTCAGCTTAGTACCTCCACACAATCTTGATGCAAACGAACTTGACAGACAAATAGACAAACAGAAACATAGTCAACAAAGTAATCCTATAAAGGTTTTTTCTAAAAAATATATATAAGGTATATATCATGACTACAAGCTTAACAGTAGATTATTAACAATACAAAAGAACATATTGTTGATATAAAATAATTTTATGATTTTCAATTTGTCATAAAATAGAAATTCAATTTCATACTGATTCGCGTTCTTGAACAAATTGAATCTTACCAGAGACAATTTATGTACAACAATATGAGTATATTTATCTGATTTATCTCTCACGCCACATTCTCGACGTTATTAAAGCCATAAAAGCAAAACACTGTCTGTATTCTAGAAATGATAGTTTCACATTTAGATACTACATACATTGTGCTGTTTTTAGTATGTGGGAATTATAGGTGAAGGGAGTATTCATTTTAACTGGACCTCTTTTTGACACGCATTCTCCTATTGTGTAATACAATCTCTCTTTAACCGTACAATTATGAGTTTCTCCAAAGAACGTGGCACGCTCGAAACGCTAAGAACTGAACTCAGAATTTCGCAATGCAAGTGAAAAATTTTATCGCTATAATATACTTTAACTCTAAAGGTCTCAAACAAAATATTTAATATGTATTAACGGTTGACATTTAAATTTAAAGAAGTTTCAATTTGGTTACTATTCCTAAAATATATTAAGTGGTGGCAAATTAAATATTAAACGTTCAGTCAATAAAACAACTTTTTTTGTTGTGTTTGAAGTCGGCTTACGGTCGATAACTTTACGTGATAACATCATAAGAAACATTGATGAAAAATTGCATACTTTTATGAATTAGTCAAACGAAAAGAGCAAATGGCGTAAGTGTGATGAAGGAAAACATCTCAATATCATCATAGATATCAAACGCGAGCATGTTGCTGTGTGATGTATGTATGTGTGCTGTGTGAAGTGTGAAGCTGTGTTCGCATGTGTGTTCTCCATTCAACGCTATATTGACGAAGTGATTAGTTGAGTTTACTGGCTGATCATAAATAAAGAATAAAAACTAAAAATAAAATAACTATATACATATTATACTGCTATTATGAAGAAAACTTAAATAAATTAATATAATTTTTTAATAACTTATAACACTATTAATATTCATATTCAAAAATGTTCAAAATGTGTTGTCATTTCGATTATACTTATAGTGAATATTAAGCTTGTTGTAGACATTATTACAAAATGAAAAAATCTATTATTTATGTTATTATAAGAAATTTTTTTTTATTAAATTGACTAAAAAAAGTTTTTTTTAATGGAACGATTATTTACTTTTAACTTACTAATACTTATTTCCCTATTTTTTCTTAATTTTCATTTTAAGTATTAAATTACCAAGTATTTAAATTTTATTAAATTACTAATACCTTTTTTCTCTATTCTATTTTAAATCTATCAATTACCAAACATATTATAATATTACTATTTTAAAACAAGACAATTATAAATATGAAAATAAAAATCCATTGAAATTGAAATCCTGAACGCATCTTTGGCGTTCACTGTTTTAAAATCTGAATTCGAGTGTTTTGATATTTGAATTTCTTGACAGTTAACCACCGTCATCGTTAACGATTTTGATTCTGCATAGTTGTAGCGTCTTTAGTTTGTTTCAGTTCGAGACGTTGTTATTTTTTTATATTTATGTAAGTTTTCTGTGTTATATTTTACTGTGAATTATATTATTCACATATATGTCTTTAGATAACCAACTAATTAAATAACTTTTGGTAGTTTAAAATTAGTACAACCATGATGAAAATGATTTTTTAAAATTTTATATTATTTGTTTTACGTAATTTCTAACAAAAATTAAAACTAGTTATAGCCATTCTCAGTTATTCTTTATATTCTTATTCAAATAGTAACTGGTTGACTTTTTGATTATAGGTAAAAACTTGTTAGATATTTGCATCCAAAGTAAAAATGTATCTTTTTATCCAATAGTTGTATATAATAATTTAATTCATTTACGTTTGCTTAGTACACCTCTGAACTATAGATGGCTTGTACCACTAAGAAATTATAGCCCACATACAAATTTGTACTAATTTAGTAGATTATTAAGATACTGTTACTCTTTTATTTACACACTTTGATTATTGAAAACACATTATTAACATATATCTGCACATTTTAATTTGTAGGCTTGTTTTACATGATGGAATCCTCCACACAACAACATATTATTAAATTTAGGGAGGAGCGAATTGCTAAAGAAAAAGCAAGACTTGAAAAGGTAAGTTAATATAAATATATTTATATTCAGTTCATAATTGTATAAATTGTCATTATAAATACTTTTCTAGTGGCTTTGATTTTACACACAGAGGGATGAATAATTTTCATTGTGCTTCAAAACAACGAAACTATTACTAGTCATTGCTTATAATAACAATGCCTAGCTAGCTGATATGATGCAGGGTTTGATTAACATGTGGGAGAACAAATTATTTTCATTCAATGCAACATGCAATGTCATTTTGTACAGAAAGTGAGGAACAGTATCTCAAAATAAGGGTCTCTGTACCTATCTTGCTATATGTTATACACCATCAAGCACTAAAACAAAGTTGCATTCTGAATTATACCTTTGATTTTTACTTACACTAAGCGGATAGATATTAAGAGCTAAGAAAAATTATGAAATCAGATTGTTTTATTATACTATTCACATATTTTCACTTTCAGTTGCGGCAATTAAATCTTCAAAAATACAGCAAACATGATTTACCATCATCTCATGTATCTTCAACTATATCTGCACCTATTAAATCTAAATCTGACACTAACTGTTTCAACAAAATTAAAAATTATTCTGCCAATAGTAATTTAAATGGGACATCATCAACCAATAACAAAAAGTCTATTACTGCAACAAAACATGTCGAGAATAAAGTAATTCCTTCTACTAAAAATATAACAACCAATTATATTAAAAAAAATATCTCCAATAATCATATTAAATACAATAAACTTAATTTAAACAAAAAAAATGTGAGGAATGAAACAAACAAAGCTACAAGTACTGGTAATACTTTGGCAAATAAACATTTTAAAGAAAACACTACAAAATGCAATGTAAAAACACAAAAATCTAATAATATTTCATCAAAATTGAATAATGAACTACAACCAACAAATGAAAAACAACATTTAACACAAACAAAAGTTCAAAGACCTACAAAAAGTAATGGAGAATCTGTATTTGATAGATTATACAAGCCAAAAGCTGTACAAAAACAGAGTATAAATAGTGCTCTAAGATTGCAAACTGACCCAGACTATTTGAAAAAAGTGATACAAGATTCTCGTTTAATAATGAACAAACGACATACAATATGCAATAACAAACCTAACTTACCTGTTCGTAGATCAATATCAGCAGTGCATTTCAAACGAATAAGTAAAAGTGAATTAGAAAATTGCATGCATAAATGGTCATCCATTGGAGAGAAATTAAATAAAGAACCTTTGGAGAATATTAATGAAGATAATGAAATTAAAGAAGAAAGAGTCATTTCTGCCGTCAAAAGTGAAATTAAAAGAATGAAATTCCAAACACCATTGCATTTAAATTTCAATACACCCAAGCCAAAGGAGTTGCAGTCTAAATTACAAAAATGGTTGCAAAAATCTGGAAAATCTATAGATTCTTATCACCATTTACAATGTTTTGGACTGCATCATCTGTCAAGAGATATAAAGCAGTTCAATTTATTTGATTATGATGATGAAAATAAGGAAAATGTTGCTGTTCAGAATGACAGTGATAATGATTCATATTTAGATAATATAAATAATGTGAACAGTGATGTAAATAACAAAAACAAAAATTTTGCAGTTGATAAGTGGCGTAGAGCCAGTATTGTAAATGACAGTGTTGATTGCAATGAAAGTTGTGAATCAACATTAAATTCTGAAGTGGTTCATCAGGTTGGGGAATTGTTGCTAGGTGCTTTGAATGATCTGACGGAATTATTAAAAGAGGTAATATATATTTATTAAATTTGCATTTTTTTTATGATTAATTATTAATTTATATATAATTTTTTTATATAAATTTTTATATTTTCATGTTGTTCGCTCTGGTGTCGAGGCAAAGCGCGGCACTGAGCTCTGCCACTCAACACGCAACAGAAAGTTGGGAACAGAGTGTTTAAACACGAGGTTCCCTCTGCCTGCCCTACTGTGTGCAGAGGATACAGCATGAAGCTGAAAAAACTATAGGAGATACATATTTGTGCATTTTAATATATTTTTTTATGAAAAAATATTGGTGAACTGAATAAAAAAAATATCCATGATGTTACACATATACATGCAATATCGGAAGATTTACTGTATTGGTTTCATTTTGTATTATCGTTATCAATTTGGATATAGTTTTGATTACAGATGTAACTTTTTAAAATATTTATTTTAAAAGAATCTGTTATTCATAATTTGTGATGTTTATTTTTTAAACAGGGTTTCGACTGGGAGCAATGCGCTCGATGGCTCCGTGCCATCAGGGACAGGTACCCGTCCGCGCCGGATAAGGCGGCGTACTGGGAGTGCAGGGCCGCCCTCGAGGAGCGCCGCGGTGACCTGCCCGCCTCCGTGCAGTGCTGGGAGCAGGCCATTGCGGCTGGCACTGAGGTACTTCTTATCAAAATTAGATATATAAAATTACAACAGCAGCAGGGTAGGCAGAGGGAAGCAAGACACTCCGTTCACGTCGTTCCGCCGTAATCTGGAGGCATTATGAGGCCGATCTTTGCCAGAAATGAGAAATTAAAATATAAATTTAAATAAATATTTCACCTAAATATATTAATTGTTTTTAAAGTTTAAAGTGTTTTTTTAAGTTTGCTGAACCTGTAAATAACTTGTAAGGATTGCAAGTGGTGAGGGTTTTCGAAATTCGAGAAATTTTACATAAAATTTTAAATATTACGAATTATAACTAAATCTGCGTCATAATGGCGCAATGGGTACGAACCCGCAACCGTTGCATTTACGGGCGACACACGACACCCTTGTGCCACTGCGCCTCGACGGAATGAAAATTTATTGATATAATGTATACATTATTGCTGTATTTTATTTCCAGCAATCAATAGTAGAATCGAATTTGGACCACCTGTTGGATAAATTTATGCAGCTTAAAATTAGTCCTAGCGGTGGCAATAGACAGGTTGACCCCAAACTAGTGGATGTCAAGAATGTATTTAAGAGTACAATCATAAAATTTGCAGTTCAACAGGCCAAGTTGTAAGTACTTACCGCTTATTTACAAAGAACTATTGTCATTAGAAAAGTATTTTATCTGACACAAGAACATTGATACTAATTTTCACTACACAAATTATTGTAAAAAGACAAAGTACGGTGTTGAGTACCGCGACTCAACAGACATTATCTCAGAAGTAGGGTGGTGGGTGGAGAACAGAGTGTTGTAACATTAGATTTCCTCTGCCTACCCTATTAATGTTGGATACAGCATGTATCTAGTGGAACGCGAACCCGCACTTATAGTTTACCATCTAGACGTTCTGATCTCATAACACTTTGTTTTCTATTAACTATTATCAATTATATAACGCGATATAACGCGAATTTAATAAAAAAATCTATACACTGTAATACTGATTTAAACTAATTATTTCAGATGTATCAAAATATTTTACAATATAATAATCCAAGTGATAAGAGTAATGTGGAAAGTGTTATCAAAATGTCGGAAACAAGTGAGAGTGTCGAACTTTATAATTAGAATAGATAAAACATAAAATAACTTATTTGACCAAAGGCAAAGTATTGTTTACATTAAATATGAGTTATTCCAAAACACTTACAAATACATCACTGAGTATAAAGCAATCTTGCCATTGTAAAACAATGTTGTTAGGTTTGATTAAGGCGCTGGTTTAAGTTAATGGCGATCGTAACTCTTATTGATAAGCTAAGCTCATTCTATACACTTTTATATCGACACCAGAGCGAAGAAATGGAAATATAAATTTAAATAAATGTGGATCAAACTTACTACAACTAGTTGGTTTTCCAGTGACATTTTGTGCCTCATTCCTCTTAATAGTAAACATGTATATATATATGTATATCTCAATTTACAGACGTCAGTCCAGCGAAACACCGAAGTACACGGTAACGCCAGTACGAAGGAGCTCTCGCCTCTACTCCCATTCGAGACAAACACCCCTTAGGATCTGTACCACCCTACACGAGGCCACAGAGATGGGAGCAAAGTTCAAACCAAATAAAGCTCTTGCTAATACACCTTAATGTTATTTTATGTTCTTGCTTCACGATGTACAGACAGACCTAGTGTCAAGGTAGTCCGTTTCCCACTCTCTAAAATAATTAATTGACATTACAGAATGTCCAATCAAACCCGCAAGTCACGCGATCTGCCACTGCGCGCCGACCCTCACGCCTCTATGACTATATATATACAAGGCACTATAATATTTTGTATTGTTTATATTTCTTTGTATTATTTCGCGACACTTCCTCTATAAGAAAGGGAAGGATGTGACGTCATTACGCCTGGCCATTGTTATGTATTGTACGTTGACAAAGCCTGTGGAACGGTTCATTTTTAATATTTTTATAAGTTTTTGATGGCGTCGTGGCGCCGAGGCTTATCGTCTGACTGTGAAAGCGACGGTACCGATTCCTATTGAGAGGCACAATTGTCACCATGTCTCAAAAATTAGTGCGGACGGAGTGTCTTATTACTAGTTTCTTTCTACTTAAAACAATGTATTGCATAATTCTTTTCATTTATTACATATATAATGTAACATTCTATTATGACTTCTTGTATTATATAAACAAATTCTATACCTTAAGAGGCTTCTTGATGTATATTAATATATTTTTTTATTTTAGTTAACTTAGTTAATGTTTTATTTAGTTTGCATTTCTAACGTTCTTAAACTATAAAATAATGCAATATTTATTAAAACAACTTGTTAATAAGGACTTTAAGTTCGTATGTATGTTTTTTTAATTATGACAACTCACATACAGTATATTATTGTCAAGATCTTGATGATCTATTCAAAACGCTGGAGACGAATTTAAATCATGGAAATTTTAAAAAATATACATTTTTAATTATTTTTAACACACTTTGCATTGAAAGTGACTATGTCTTTGTAGCGTTTCTCTTTTTTTTAATACAAATGTTGCTTTAAATGTGACTTGACAAAAATATTTATCTGTGTAACAGCATCATTCTATTTCAATTAATGAGTATTTGTCGTTTATAATATGTGGAGCACATTATAGAAATTATTGGAACGTTAATCAAACACATTCGAATTTGAAAAGTAAACCTGCTCTGCCCAGCGGCGTTGGCTTATTATATAAATGACATCATATTGTAAATGTATTGTGTGTCTAGATATTCAATTGTGAATTTTATTTCTGCAGGACAAACAAATTGTCGTCTTAAATTAAAAATATTGACTACAATTTAACTGATGATGTAGTATATACAATAACTAAATATGTACGTTTCACTTTTTAATTGTCTTGGCTATAAGTTTACATATTGTGTTAAAAACTATAATAATCTCTTCTGTTTCTATTATATTAAATTATACGGCTAACATTTAAATAAAATTTAATATAAAATGTCTGAAGATAAAATATAAGAACAAACCAAAAAAAAATATGCTTTGTCTATTACTCTAATTTATGTTTTTTTTTTCATTGTTATATTGTATCTAATGAATAATGTAATTTTCTTTCTTTTTATTATCTGCTTATTTTAGTATTGTCACATTTTACGTTATTTCAAATATATTAAATAAAGCATGCTGTAATTCATTTATATTTTTTTTAACGTAATGGACCATCTTTTTCAAATTTCATGATGCATCCCGCTTATAGTAAGGTAGGCCGAAGGTAGTTGAGTATTTAGAACCTTACTTCCTAAGTTCCGCCCAAAAATTCGAGACGTTGGTTTACTTTTAGTAGAAGAACTTCAAACAATCATTTCTTTAGCCAAACAGTGGTAAATTTTAATTTAAAACGATGTAGGCACGTAAATATACCTGGAATGTTTAAATATAACCATGGTTTTAAAAAAATTGGATTAGCTGAAAAAAGTTTAGTAGTATTACATGTATAAAAAAAAAATTTACAATAAAGTTGTAAACGTTAATAATACGTATAATCTAGTATATAAATATACATAAGACTGTCAGCACGCTCGTCCTTATCTGTCCGCAAGTATTTGATGTAATTTAATTGTGCGGGTTAACCGAATACCAATAGATAACTAAATTATTTATATATCAGAAACCTCTCGCAAACAATTTTCTTGATCCACATGTAAAAGTAATAAAACAATATTTGTTGACTCGTGAGAGATCTATCAATAATTGTTTATTATTCGATAAATATTGATATCAAAAATAGATCAAGCGTACTTTATACGTCTTACTTTGTATCTATTCTATACACTCGACCTTTAAAAGAGGTTGTCAGTTAATAATAAACTGTAACATATGAATATTTAGAATATTTTGTATTCTACGTTATATTGTTGTTTTGTACCTACATAGACCACTGTTAAAACTTTATTATCCCGAAAATTACCAGTCACTACTACTATAGCCCATCATTTTTTAAGCCGAAATATGTCGATCAGAAGCCAGATACGATGACTGTATGATGAATTGTATGACATTGCAATATCGTGAAAAATTGCTTTTCTTTTTATCCCTTTTTGTTGCTATATTAGTCAATAAATCATGGATAAACTAAACTATGAGAAAATTTCATCTCACATTAAAAATTTTAGTACGTAGTGGTCATTCAAAATATTCGTCAATTACATCATAACATATAAACGAAGGAAAATTTAACGGGAAGAAAAATTAAATAGGTTGTAGATAAATAATTGTATTTATAATTAGTACATATAATTTAAATAGAAAAATTTAATTTCAATAGAAATGTTAAAATATCTTCAGTTCTTATTGTAAGGTGGGTGCAATGATTAATGCTTGCTCCCGCGACCATTTTGCACTGCCGACTGCACTGCCCTCAAAATGGCAACAGCCTCAAAGAACTTGCCCTGTAAAATTTTAGTATAAACTCGTAAATGCGTTAAAATTTTTAGAAATTCATTAGAAACATCGAAATATTACATGTAAAATAATAAACATCAAAACAAAATTAACAATTTTTCCTGAATGGTCGGTCGGATATTGACTAATTTGATTATAACTGCCTACATTAATTATAATATTTCCCAAATTTCCCCGCAAATCGAAATAGATATCAGTTAATTAAGTTTGTTGTGTGTATTAAATTAGTCACGCAATATTTACTCCGGTGAAGTACCACGGCCACCACCACCAGCGTGGATATTTTATGTGATGAATTTAGATGAGCCGCATCTGGCATAAAGTTTGCGTTGCATGAATATCAAGAAGTGACAAATTAAATACGACGACTAAGTGACGTAAGTTTCAAAATCAAGGAAGAACCTGAGAACTAAGAATAATCAATACAATTTTGACGGTGAAAATATGTTTCCACATCTTATAAGTCCCGAGTTTACAATTCTCGCTAGTGGGTTACACAGAAAAATCTGGTAATAATCTGCATTATTACAAGATTTTTCTGTGGGTTGGATACAAATACATATATATATATATATAGATACGGATATCATGTTATAATAAAATAAATTATACAATTTAAACCCACTATCTATTTCCAGTAGCTAACGTCTACTGTACTACAACAGTGTTATTATATTACGAGTATATACTTATACACACCAGTCCATCTTTCAGTTTTTGAGTCCAAGGTTTAGGTGTAGTTGTGGATGTTGTGACCCCTGGTTGAACACTATACCCCAAAACTGCTTGAGAACAGAGTGTGACGAGAATCACGCAAAGTATGACCTTCATATTGTAAAGCTCAGTCTGTTGTTATTAGAAAATGAATTCGCTTGTGGGTTGGATGACTCTTTTATACAAACTACGAGTACGTATTGGTCACAGGAAAATACGCCTCCTACTTCACGCACACAAGGAAATCGTTTTGTTCGAACGACCTAAATAAAACACCATAGACATTTATATATATTTTATTTATATATATATTATACTATAATTTGTTTTAGATATATTCTAATCTAATTTATATTAAATTATATTGAAATTTGCAATATATATTTATATTAACTCTGAAGTATTTGGCACTGTATAAATATGCACTGTATATATGTCCGCGTACAATGCTGGCGTGATTCTTTGAGAATAATCTATAATTTACAACAATAATACAATAATAATGTCAATAATTAACATTCAAATTATGAATCAATTATCCTTGTTTATTATTGGATTTTTTAATATGATTTTAATTATGCATCCGAGTATATCGCTACAGTTCTGCCGAATTTTTATGCCTATATAAAATTAGTGTCCATGGGTAACCATGCCTTAAAATAAATGGTTATCATAATTAATAAAAACTAATATCTCTATAAAAGAAAATGCATTTTGATAGTATACTTATATACGCAGTATTATCATATCTAACATCAACCTCAAATGCGAGATGTGTGAAAATGAATGAATATTATTTTCGATTTCTGAAACTCTGTAACATATTATATTCCACATTGTCATTCATTCATGCTTTATCTATACCTAGTATTAAGACACTCCATTCCCCAGTTTCTGTCAAATTTTCGAGATATTGAGTGATGAATGCTGGAACTCAACGCCGCCCATTTGCCATGGTACAAAGAAATAAACATTTACATAAATAATCAATCATTCCCCTGAGTGGGAATCGAACCCGCAAATCAAACGATCAAAATAAAACAAATGGAATAAATATCAAAATATATTTAATTTTCTAGATGTATATTATATAAAATAAGTAAGTACACAGTATTATGATTATTAATTAAAGCTATGCATATAAGTTATTTATTGTATATATATATATTTTCAATGCCTTTTCTTGTGGAAGAAACTGTAAATGTCGTGCGCTGTACTTGCGACATTCAGTGCTCGGAGACCATTTCCCTGAAACAAATTATATTTATATGAAATTCAGAATAAGACTAACATACAATAGATAATCTATATATATAAAGGGCTGAAATAAGGGTTGAAAGTTTGTATGGAAAAATTTTAAAAGTACCGATTTTTATAAAATTTGAAATTTAGACTCGTCAGACTCTTAAAAATTTTTCATTGAATACGTGTTTACAGTTTATTATAGTTCAACCCATAAACTGAAAATAATTTTATAAACATAAATATTCGTATAGTGCAAGCGGACGAAGCCGCCCAGGTTGGCTAGTTAAATATTAAAAATACAATCGAATTTATGATTTTTTACACAATTCATTTAAAAATGTTAAAAGGCTAAAGTAGGAATTAATTTTTTAAAAAATTATTTTAATAATAAATTAAACAAATTTATATTATTATAATATAAATTTATAGTATTATATGTTTTTTTTTTAATTTATGTATTTAAAATATATATAAAAATATGACTTACAACCACTTTAGCTCCCTTCCTAATAGCACCAATTGGTATCTTGCCTGGTCTCGCCTCACCACCGCCGACAAACAATGACAACACGCACAACAAGACAACAAATAATACCGTGAATTTCATTTTGTAGTATTTTTTTTAAATATATATATTATTGTTTGAGACTTTTAGTATTTTATATTGCTTTATGTAACGATTTGACTAACGTAGTACGTTTATATACGGCGGCTATAAAGAGAGATAAAATATTTCACCGAGTTCGGGACTCTACCGCATCCCGCGAGTGGGGTCGCCTTTGCCTTTAGCGACGCGTGCGCCGTGACGCAAACTGAGATATCATATTTATTATTTGTGTACACTTTACATGCTAAATATAGTTTGCTTACTCTTAAACTGTGTAAATAGTGAAGACATTTTTTTTACTTCTTGCCATATTTTATATTTAGTTATTATATCTCTAACACTCCTTTGTCACTTTTAGCTTATTTTCCGCACATTGAAGTTATATGGAATTTGATTTTATATTTGAAAGTTGGAATTCATGAAATGGCACTAAATTACCATTTCATGATTTACCGTTTCATGAATTTTAGAAACTGCCTCGCCGCATCACAGTATATTTCTTTAAATATTTATACATTCATTATTATTATTATATTTATATATTTTATCCTTTATTATATTTTTCATTAATCGTCCATTATTATATTTATATAATTTATCCTTTTCGATCTTTTCTTATTTAGAAATTTACATTTTTCCTTCGTGATAGGTTGGTTACATTAGCTTTAACCTAAATTACGGAATCTTTGTATATCAGGTCTCCTGATATTAGATATTCTTCGGAGCTCACCTAGTGTACGCTCAAATGAAAACATATTGTCATTTACAATGAAAATAGTTTCTATCATATAAACTTCATATCAAAGGATCTCTTTTTATACTAGCATGTTTTTTTAATTTTTATAGTTATTTTTCTTAACGGTATATTGCCTATTTGGATACATATTTTCGTAACCATTTATCAGTTTTATCAGTGTTTCTGGAGCTTCGTGCACATTGATATCGCGTGTTATACCTACATAATCCATTTAAAAAAAAAAGCTTTGCCGATTTAATAAAATTTATATTTGAAGCTATTAGGTAAGGTGCCGTTAAATTGAATAAATTTTCTATATTTACTGGCTGGAAATCCTTGGAGATTTCTAAGTTTTGAGAGAATCCCAGATTAGAAGGGTTGAGGAAACAAATACCGGCCCAAAGCTCTACATTAAATAGACTGAATGGAAAACAGAAGCTGCCTGCTAAGTTGTTAATACCAAAACTTTGCAAGATATTTACTATATTAAAAATGAAGTTCTCACTGTTTGTGGGACAGCCTAACGTTGATCCTAAAAATCGACTTTAACGCTATCAAAAAAGGTGGCAGATTTCTTGTAAGCAATTTAATTATAATATTTTTACTTATATTATCACAATAGTATAAAAATAGCTTACCTGTCTATCTAAATAATATTTTTATATGTCGTCTAAGAATATTTTTATTAAAAACCTTTGCATGTGATGAATGATTCAAAAAATAAGTTATAATAAAGAATATATGAATATACGTTTTGCATTCTTTTTGCAATGTATTTAGCATTAAAATATTTTTTTTATTTATATAAAAATGGTCTGGGAGTAGAAATACAATTAAAATTATAAATTTTATCTAAATAAAGAAATAACTAATTAGTCACGAATATTATTTTCTACATCAATATGTGACGTTTTACCATTTTAAATTACACTACGATTTAAACGCTATTAGTAAATGAAACTATACAACCTGAGAGCATATTTAATTCATTATTCTCTTTTTTTCAATACCTATTCAATATCATCTTTGAGTAATATGTATAAAGAATTTATCATACCATATTTATTAGGAGATATTAATATTGTTTAATGTCCCCATTTGCCCTTAAGGCAAAATAAATAGCTTGACAAAAAGTCAGTTCAGTTTTAAGACTGAACACTTTTCACAGTTAGTTAGGTGTATGAGCCCCACAAAATTTAAGATATGCCTTGATATGCATTTTACATTATCAAATAATTTCAATTTTTGCCGGTATATACGGGATCAATTTAAATTTTACAAGGCTCCTTAGGAAGATTTTAAGGGTTAAGCCCGACTTGCTCACCCAGGGTTCGGTACCAACTTCATTATTATAGGTCAACGGGAAGTACGAAGTTGGGACTTAGTAAGTAGTAACAGACATACATACACTGATAAATACATGAGTAATATTATATTTTTGCCATGTCGGATAAAAATAAAAGTGCATATTGTAAAATGATCCAAGTGAATTGTACGCACTTATAAATATCTTATCAGATATTACTAAGTCCACAAACTAAACTAAAGTACGTGAAACTATTTCAAATATGTACAAGAGAAATGTCATTGAAATTTCCATTTAAATACAAAGAGGGTCTCAGTTTGCAGAAGCATAATTCAAAACTTGTTTGGCGAGTGGTTATCTGTTGAAGCAGAACTAATATTTGAAATGAATTTGTACGTAATTTTTTTAACTCTGATCGCAACGATTTTACTTATAGTCAATCCAGCCGCCGCCGATCCAAAAATCAGCATCAATTCAATCAAAAAAGGCAGTAAAATAATAGTAAGTACATTAAATAAGTGATCCATCATTCTTCAAGTGTATTTTAAGAAAAATAGTAATAATATATTTTTACATATATATTAATCCTGAATCTATTATTATTTTTATTTAGCTCATGTAATAAAAGTATATAATGCCATTTTAAATATTTAATTAATTTATTATTTTGCAGAAAAAAGGCGTCGGAGTAGTCAGTGCCGCGGGTTCCGTCCACGATGTATACAACTATCTTCACAATAAAAAGCACAAAGGATAAACAGATAGATATTAAATACATCGCAGTTTTAGTGGGATTCTAAACGTTAATTGTGATTCAAAACAGATGCCATACATATGCAATTACAATAAAATGTGTATATACACGTACTCCATAAACAAAAACCCACTCGTATAAATATTTGATAATAAAAAATACACACATTTAATTTCATTTTTATTTTAATTAATGAATATTGAGTATTTTAATGTTATATATTAAATATATATATTATACTTATGGACCTCATGGTCCTTTTTCAAAATAATTCATTAGAGACCAGTGCAGCTTTCCCAGACTTATATACCATATATCACTATATTTTCTATATTTTTATTTTTTACTTCAGCGCCGTGAATACTTAATATTATGTTATTAAGTAATATATTTAGGTGGATAATTTATGGATAATCTGACATTTGTACCTTACTTTGAATTGATGTATAAAAATGTAATAATAAAAATAGTTTAAATTATAGCAATCATCAAAAAAATAAAATAAAAGAATATATATTTTTTTATATTAAATATATATTAAAATCTATTAATTTATAAATTTACTTAATAAGAAATAAAAAAAATATCATGACTGTTTCAATTATGTTTCCTGTGGCGTATTTGATTGTATATTTCGTGAGCCGTCCCTGCTATTCCGACAAATCCAAGGCCTTTTTTCTAAAAAAAAAATGAAAGACATTAAATATGTATTTAATAATTAAAATAATTTATTTTTTGTACCTATATAATATATTATTTCTATTCTGGATTCTCCGAAGATATCCAGATTGATTAAACACGACGCTAAGTTCGACGATCAAATCTATCTCCAATTTAGCGCAGTGCTTTTAGAAATTTATAAGTAACAGTATAAATTATTCAAATAATAAATTTATAACTTATTTAAAAAATGATATATGTAAAAAAAAAACTCTTAAATATAAAAAATAATGTGAAATATACTTACAATAACTCGACCGCCCTTTTTGAAAGCTTTCAGGTTAAATTTCGGAGCGGCACTGGACTCGCCTACAAACAGGGCTACAACGGCCATCAGCATCACAAAAATAATTGAGAGCTTCATTTTAAATATATTTTTCTGGAACAGCTGTTGTATTAACACAGGTTCAGGAGCTGTAAGCGAGTGGTGCTTTTGCTTCTCACCACCCTCTATTTAAAATTGTATTTATTTCCTTAAGCCTACCATTATGGGGTTCTCCAATGCCCATGAACCCAGTGAATCGGTTTTCGTACATATATAATAACAGTATTATCTAATGCACGTCCGCGGTAACAATATCATGTATGTCAAATACGTAAATACGTCAACTCATCTAAGTAAAAACAATAAAGCATATGTACAATAATTATAAATATAATTAGATTTTAATATGAAACCGTATAAAATGTCATACAATCTAATTATGTAGTAAAGATTAATACCATTATTTTATTAATATTATTATGAATCTCTATGCTTATCATAATATATCATAGTTATTTTTTGGAGTCGTGTGTTATAACGGAAGAAAATTTGTTCTAATAGTGAACATAATATTTTTATATTTTGTAACATTTGTCTAGTTCTAGTGGTTAACGTTAAAAATGTTTATACTGAAATATTATTGCATTGATAGTTTTCTTTGACTACACTGATCTGATTATGAAAAGATATAAAATCTGAAGTAAAAAAAATATTGTAAAGAATAAGTTTATATATATATATATATATATATATATATATATATATATATATATATTTATTTATTTATTTCCTTAAGCCATTTATTGTGGGATTCTCTAATTCCTTGTCGAAAATAACGACGAAAATAATTTCAATAAAATTTGTATTGCCTCGTGTATAGTTGTGGTTAGTATTGTACGTCGATCAAATATGCTTGTTGTTGTTGTAGTTGTTATCGTAAAGCAGTTGAATGTGCGGACAAGCTTGAAATTAATATTACCTATACTGTAATTTACAATTAATTAAAGATTTGTGTCTTTTTTTTTTTAAACTATATAAGTATATAAACTTAATCTATAAACTTAAAAATAAAAGTTTAAATGTTCCAATTAATCTTCTATCGCTGATAGTGAAACAACTAACTTAATATCCGGTCCATTTTTTTTTATATCTAAATGGCAAGACTATAGTATAATAATGTTAATAATATATATTATTGTATATATGTATGGTACACATTCGTTCGGCGATATATAGAAGAGGTCTGGTCTCTTCATCATTAGGTGGTCATTTTTCGCGTCAACCGCTTTCAGCCGTGTGGTCCCGGCTTAGAATAGGATCACCCTGGTACTGTCGGTGTCGTAAGAGGCGACTAAAGTACGTGTGGTAGAGTCACGTCGCCAGTAATGGCAACACGCATGGGCAGACTCGACCGGATTTAATACCACCCCCGGCATCTTAAACCGGCGTGAAGTAGTGGCCCTTGCCACTGCGTTTCGCATTAGGTAATGCCGGGCCCCGGTGCCCTACATCTCCACCTTAAAGGCTGGCAACGCACCTGTGGCTCCTCTGGTGTTGCATGGGGTCGTGGGCGGCGGTGATCACTTACCATCAGGTGACCCGAACGCTCGTTTGCCTTGTCCTCTCCCATAAAAAAAAAAAAAAAACAAATTGATTTTCTTTCTTCGCTCTGATAAGAAGAACAATGAAATCTCTCTGCTATAGGTATAGCTACACTTAGTCTTTGTCAACTCTTTAATTCATTTCTGATGAACATCATGAATCTTAATTTAATGAAAATATTTTTTACAAATTTTGTTAAATGTATATTTATAATAATATTTTAGAATTGATAAAATGTGATTGTGCAATTGTAAAATTTAATTAAGTCAATTTTACGCGCAGGTAAATAAATAAAATAAATAGTTGAATCTTTTTAAATATATTATATACTTTTCAATATAACATTATAATAGATAACAAAATTTAAAAATCAAAAGTATGTTACAGTGACATATGTATATGATCACTTTTTCGTCAGTTGTTTTTCTTATGGTGCACTTTATTGTATATCTCGTGAGCGGTTTCTGCTGCACCAATGATTCCAAGTCCTTTTTTCTAAAAAATATTTTTTAAGAATTAGTATTCCGATGTAACACACAAATAAAAAATAAATAAATCTGCTTCAAGCTGAGAGGGAACCTAGTGTTGAGACACTCTGTGCCCTACTTTTCGCCGAATTCTGAACACAAGAGCGATGAAATGAAAATATAAATTGAATAAAAAATGTCCTCTTGATTTCATCCTACGACTCAAATATACACAAATTATAAAACATAATTACAGACACAGATTATATGTTTTATATAATATTTGAAAACACTTACGACCACTTTGCCTCCCTTTATTATAGAATTTGTATTAATTTTGGGGGGCAGCGCTAGTTTGAGTCACAAACATCGCGATCACCGCCATCAGCATAACAAAAATGATTGAGAACTTCATTTGTACTAAAATTTATTATAACAAGATATATTAGTGTTTTTTTTTTTATTTTAAGCTGTTATTAACTTATACGTGAGAGCTATACGTGAGGAGTTGAGTTAATGATGCATTCAGTTCTCACCCCAACCTTTTATTTAAACTAATTAATTAATAGTAATTAAGCCTGTTCTAGTTAGCTTAAACCTATTAGTGGGATTGTCCCATAGTTTTGAAACCACGATGATGACGATGATGACAATGATGCTGTATTTTCCGGTTGTGGTTACTAAATTACGTACGCACATAGCAACAAGCGATTAGGAAAATTAGAATTTTTTAAAATTATTTTTATTACAGTGGAATGTAAGTAGAAGCCATTTTTTCATTGTAAATATTTCTTTACACCTTGAATACAATACTATTCTTCTTCTGAATTACAATGGAGTCACATGAGGTATCGTCTACATATACTACTGACATGATAGCTTTCAATAATAAAATTTTGTAAACTCTACAGGCAGTTTTATCAAACTCTAAAATGTGAAGCTTACTAAAATTACCAATAGAATTAAATAAAAAGTTCAGGGAATTACGTTTCTATTTAAATAATGTGTAATTGCAGCGCACTTAAGATTTCTAAAGCGAAAATTATTAAAACCATAGGATGGCATTTTCGATTTTCATTTGAAAAATTGTTATTTTTGGGGGGCATTTAACAAAGAAATTGAAACAGAAGTTATTATTTTTTTTATTTTTTTACACTTTTGTAATATAGATTAATACCATTATTTTATTAATATTATTATGAATCTCTATGCTCAACATAATATATCATAGCTATTTTTTGGAGTCGTGTGTTATAACGGAAGAAAATTTGTTCTTATAGTGAACATAATATTTTTAATATATTGTATTGTTAGTTTTCTTTGGCTACACTGATCTGATTATGAAAAGATATACAATCTGAAGTAAAAAAATGTTGTAAAGAGTAAGTTTGGACATATATATATATATATTTCCTTAAGCCATTTATTGTGGAATTCTCCAATTCCTTGTCGAAAATAACGACGAAAATAATTTCAATACAATTTGTATTGCCTCGTGTACAGTTGTGGTTACCATTGTACGTCGATCAAATATACTTAGTTGTTGCAATGTGCGGACAAGCTTGGAATTAATATTACCTATACTGTAATTTACAATTAATTAAAGATTTGTGTTTTTTTACTTTTTTTTTAAATATATAAGTATATATATTTAAAATTTGCTTATCTATGATGACTCTGAATTTGAATAAACATCAGCAAACTAAGAATAATATGTTAATCTATAAACTTAAAAATAAAAGTTTAAATGTTCTTATTAATCTTCTATCGCTGATAGTGAAACAACTAACTGAATATCCGGTCCTATCCGGTAACTTAGTATCCATTTTTTTTATATCTAAATGGCAAGACTATAGTATAATAATGTTAATAATATATATTATTGTTTGTATGTATGGTACACATTCGTTCGGCGATATATAGAGGAGGTCTGGTCTCTTCATCATTAGGTGATCATTTTTCGCTTCATCAAGTGTTGTCAACCGCTTTCTAATGTACGACCTCTCATGCTATATACGCCCCCTGTTTTGTATATTATGTGTACACATAGTACAGAAAGGCATGTATTGTAAAATTAATTTGCTTCTAAAATTTAACAGTATATTTGTGATGCTCGATTGTAGTCTCTATATTATTTATAAAAATAATTTATATTTAGTAGAATATGTCTATTAATTGTCTAGATATATAAGTACTGATATAGCCACGGTGACCATAAATATCCTAAGACTTACAAAATTCCTAGATATTTAAAGTGAAAATGAAACTCACATTTTTTGTAGCTTCACGCTGTGTCCCGCACATAGTGACTAATATTATTAAGAATAATAAAATTAAATAGGAAAACAAATTGATTTTCTTTCTTCGCTCTGATAAGAAGAATAATGAAATCTCTCTGCTATAGGTATAGCTACACATAGTCTTCGTCAACTCTTTAATTCATTTCTGATGAACATCATGAATCTTAATTTAATGAAAATATTTTTTTACAAATTTTGTTAAATGTAAATTTAATAATATTTTAAAATTGATAAAATGTGATTGTGCAATTGTAAAATTTAATTAAGTCAATTTTACGCGCAGGTAATTAAATAAAATAAATAGTTGAATCTTTATATGTATATTTTTCAATATAACGTTATAATAGATTACAAAAGTATGTTACAGTGACATATGTATAATCACTTTTCCGTCAGTTGTTTTTCTTATGGTCAGTTGTTTTTCTTATGGTGGTGATTGTGTAACTTGCGAGCGGTTTCTGTTGCACTAATGACTCCAGGTCCTTTTCTCTAAAAAATATTTTTAAAAAATTAGTATTCCGATGTACACAAAAAAATAATAAATCTGCTTCAAGCTGAGACACTCCGTGCGCTACTTTTCGCTGAATTCTGCCGAATTACGTTTCTATTTAAATAATGTGTAATTGCAGCGCACTTAAGATTTCTAAAGTGAAAATTATTAAAACCATAGGATGGCATTTTCGATTTTCATTAGAAAACTGGGAAGCATTTAACAAAATAATTGAAACAGAAACAATTTTTTTTTTAAATTTTATCTGTTTGTTGGTTTTTCTGTTTGTCGACTATTGTTTTTTGATTTGATGATAGTTTTTTTGGGCGATAAAAGAATTATTTTTTTACACGTTAATCGTCTAACTGTAAAAGAATTTTCCAAAACAGTCCCGTAGTTTCGGGTCCTATTCAATTCAATACCTTAAAAACCTTAAAAGGATATAAACATACATACAAAAACACAAATCTCCTCTTTATAATATATAATAAAATTAATATATCAATGTAAGGTATTTTTAATAAACAAGGAGACAGCGGGGCATGCTGGTTGACGGGCTCGCTGAACCGGTTTTAATACATAAACATATACACTCGCATGGAAATAGAACCTGATAATGGGGTAAGCTATGCTATAAGTGCCATATCTATCGATAAATCCGATACCTTCGTCCGGCCAAATTCTGGAGGCATGGCGTGTTGATTGAACCCAACGCGGCGCCTGTCTCGACACCAGAGTGAAGTAATGGATATATACATTTTTATAAATATCTCTTTTCCTCGAGCGGGGATCTGACCCACAACCAGTCGGTCAGTTTTACAGTCGCACTTAGTGCCCCTGCGCCACAACTGGCCTCAATTATTTTAAGTATACTATTAAACCATATTTAAACGTGAAAATTATCGGAGGCGAATGGTCCGTACCCACCCCAAAATTATACCAACAAATAATTAAGCCTAAAAGACAAGAAGAAAAACTTGAAAAGATCAGTTCAAAACTAAAGGCCCTGTATATGTAAAAAAAATTTAACACAAAGAAAAATCGACGTCTAAACAACCAACTAAAAAGTCAGAAATAATTTTACAAAAATAACCAAACTTTCACCAAACTATTAAAGTGTATCCTTTCAAATTTAAAATAAAATAAGCTTAATGATTTAAATCGTTTGACACCAGAATAATTAATAAAACCACTAACTGAAGGACTAGCATTGATCGTTGGAGCAAACAGAGCGATGACAGCCATCAGCATGACAAACAGGAATGAAATCTTCATTTTGATGATAATCTTTACTGCTTCTTTTAAGTTTCAAATGATTACTTGATAAGTCACTGATGAATTCCAAAGCAAGCGCAGTCTATATATAAGTGAATTCGTTTTTCCTCATCGGCCTCGTGTTGTTTCTCTCACGCTTCGAAAAATATCGCACACCTGCTAACTTGAGACATAAAACTATTAATTCTTAATATTTCCCTATAATAAAACACGTGCTAAACTAGTAATCACTATTATTAATTAAATGTGAAGATAATTATACATAGAATTTATTTTGTATTATGTTGGTATTTAAATGATAAAACTTATTGCAATTTCATTACACATAGCAAAGTATAATTAATAAGTCTGTGTTTAAGTTCTTTATAAATGATATTCTGAACAAATTCTTTATTTAAATAATAAGAACAGAAAAGTTATTAAAATAAAGAATAGTGGGAGAACAGAATATAATTTTCGTTATCGAAATGCCAAATCAAACACTCTCAGCCCTAATTTTCTCTTCTTTCTTAGAAACTCTTCCTATAACTTAATGGGTGACAGTATGCCCTCATTTTTTTTTTATTTCTTGGAAAGGTTGTTTATGTTAAAGAAAAATAAGACTAAGACGGTGGGAAGCCTCTAAAACAAACAATTGTTGATTTCTAAGGTTTCTCTAACAAATAAGTCTGAGAAGATTTTATAGTTTCAGAAATATTTGATATCGTTGGCTAGCGTAATACTGTAAGAATACTCGCAAGAAATATAATATATAAATAATAATTCATATTAAATATAATTTACCTACGGTTTGTTAAAGTAACGTATAGGTTGTTTGCTTTATATACCTAAATAACTATAATCAGATCAAATCAGCTTCACGCTGCGTAAAGTAACGAAGGTACCTTTACTTTATTGATTGGATCTGGTCTCCACACTATCTTGTTCGAAACATTCTACCAAAAGCGAGGAATGAAAACGGCGCAAGTATAAGAAATTTGACGAGGATTTGGAGGACTGCCTCACTACGCTACAACAATGGGACAGTGGGACTCTCCCATACAAGAGCATCTCATAAATGGTAACGAAACGAACTTTAAAGGCCGGCAACGCGCCTGTAGCTCCTCTGGTGTTGCACGGGGTCGTGGGCGGCGGTGATCACTTACCAACAGGTGACCTGAAAGCTCGTTTGCCTTGTCCTTTTCCACAAAAAAAAAAAGAAATGCGACATTTCAATGTTTATTAGTTGTTTAATATAATAATAAACACGTTTTTTGTTTTTGATTGTAATTTAGAATGTTCAAAATGACCTTCACACTTACACTTGTATATACTTTGACATTTCCCTATACTCAATAATCCGCACGACGCTTTTTATATAGTATTGATGTTTTTAGTAAATATATCATTCATTTTTATAAAGTTTACTAATCTATTGTGTAAGAAAAATAAAATGATAAATTAAAAATCAAATTAATATAAATTATCAAATTAATATACATACGTATGTGTATCTCTAGTTAAGAAAATTTAGCTTACCATGCACGATGCGTTAAGTTTGCTTCTTTAGTGTCATTAAGACTAAGAAAGCTTGGGCAAGCAGAATAGCTGGAGATACCGTCTAATTATTTTTACATTACGTATAAATAAGATAATAATCATTTTAATAATAATAATAAAGAAATTAATTTTCCTGCAATTTTCCGGATGAATTTCAAGTTACAGTAAAAGTGTTAACACTAAGTAACAAATAAACAGTTATTTATGAAATATATTATCTTATTAAATTCATAATTATAATTGCCATCATTATCAATCGTGAACATCTGAAAATATTTTAAAGGGGGAGAGAACTCCTTTAAAGAGTACTTTTGTGAACTTTTGCGTAAATGTTTTAAATTACTAAAAATGCTGTAGGCACCAGATTATTCTGGAGATGGGACGGTCTAAGTTAGGAGTTTAGCTCACACTTATATATTTTTTTCGTCCAATGGCAAAGAAAACAAATGTAAAAGCTTCAACTCTCCTTTTCTATCGCATATCGCATTAACAGTCAATTAATTCAAATGCAACTATCCATCTGTCGAAATTCTAAAAAACCAATTAGAAAATTGTAGCGACATCTGTAATAAGATATACGTCAATTATTTTTATTATTAGAAATAAGATGGCAGCACTGTACCTAGTACTGTTCCGAAGTAGCTACAAAATATATATTTTAATATAAGAATAAATAAACGATGATAATTATAAAAAAGCGGCAAAATGAAAAATATGCATTACTATTAGGTAGTGATAAGAACTACTTCATTTTTGTTGAACACAAAACGACATCTGAATTCTGAAACTTCACAGTCAGTCATTATTAACGTGGCTCCTGGGACTGGCTGGCCGGTTCACGGCCGTATAGTGATAGCTGCCGCATAAAATAAAATCGCGTTACAATTTAGTGCCACAATACAAAGATTTTTACTATATATTAAATAGAAATAACATTGAAAAGGTGGAAAATAATTAAGGAGGAAATTCTTTACATTAAAAGGTACCATATTTATAAATATTATTGATTATAACCTAAAATATTACATTTCGCGTGGCATAAATGTGTATTTGCAGATTTAATATTAATGAGAGAGGTTATTTTTATAATGATTATAATATTAATAATACCTAACATAGCTATATACAACACTGACACTTACATATATCGATCGGATTTTTTATAAAAAATGGTCAACATTGTTGTCGGTGCTGTGTGATATTATCTATCAAGGAAAGATTAAAGCAATTAAATTCAAATAAAAAAAGGTTTAATTAAAAAAAAAGTATTGAACTATATATATATATATATAAGAAATACTTTTTATATATAGAATATTTGGTAAAATCTTCCTAAATTAACGTAACGAGAATTATCGATAAATTGTGTACTTTAATTTGGTTAATAATTCAATAAAATTTTCTCCTTGGGTACCGGCTTTAGAATTTAGTTTAATTGCATTTTATACAATTGTCTTTCAGTGACAGAATACTATAGAATTATAAAACTTGGTTATAGAGTGTATATAGATATAAACATAACTTAAGTATTAATATACATTTCATATGTGTTATAAAATGGCACTTAAATTTTTTTATGCCATGAATGATGAAAGTATTTAAAAGATCAATGGGTTAATCGAACTCGTCAATTATTTGAGTGAGGACGTATCGCAGATATTAAAATTAGGTAGTGTTGTGTTATATCTTGATAAGCAGAATATTTGGCACATATATATAATTAGTTTATTTAATTTATAATTCCAAGATCTACATTAGTCTCTGAAATTAAAAAGATTTCTAGAATTTTAGTAATATTTTAGTAAGATTTTTTTAATTAAATTATTCATATGGTTCACTTTCGAGATGATATTATTTTTAATTCTAATGTCAAATAATTAATTTAATATGTAAATAAACTAGAGATTTATTACGTTATGTACACGATCGTTGCTTTACATTTAAATAATGCTTTAAATGTAACGTACATGTGTTTTAATGTAATTTAATTAATATGTAACATTATTAAATAAAATGTGAATGTGAAGCAAATAACCGTCTCATTTCGTCAGCCTTCTCTTTTAACCAATCCGTTGCATTTGTTAAGATGACGTAACTGCTGATATTCTATTAGATTCTTTCAAAGCCACTTCACATATGTTGTAGTATAAAAACTTAATGTCGGGGTCATCAGCTTTCAAATTATGTATTATAATTTTGATCGTTAAAATAAAATAGGTACAAATCACGATTAGTTTCTATTCTATATTTAAATTTCGATTTATTTCTTTTTTTTATATGAAGATAATAATAGTAAGGCTTATGAAACATCAATTATCAATTTATCCATGGTGTTATAATTCATGTTGCTGTTTATATTTCTTAAAGTAATTAAATACAAGAACGGAATAAAGATTTTTAAAATGCAATTGCCTTATTTTAGATGAAATTGCGTGCGTATATTTAAATTAAGTTTTTCTTTGCAGGTCATCATGTGCGGAATTTGGGCGATATTTGGAATGGATCCGAACTGTCATTCAATGTATTTTAAATGTGTATTTTGTATCGCACATCGAGGACCTGATGCATGGCGCATTGAACAAGATAGTAGAGAACCGCTCGCTATTTTAGGTTTCCAAAGATTATCGATTGTCGATGGGTTGCACGGCATGCAACCTATGAGGTTACACCAATTTCCTCGAATTACTCTAATTTGTAATGGAGAAATTTACAACTGCCAAAGGCTTCGAGACCAGTATGACTTTTCATATGAAACTAACTGCGACGTAGAAGCTATTATTCACTGCTATAAGAAATTTGGAATAGCAGAAACCGTTAAAATGCTCGATGGTGTATTTGCATTTTGCTTGGTTGATGGAGAATCACGTAAAGTTTATATCGCCAGGGATCCTTACGGTGTGAGACCGTTATATAAGTTACATGACGAAGAAAACAATGCTATGGGAGTTTGTTCAGAAGCCAAAGGCTTAATAGGATTAAAGCCAAAATGTAATGAAAACTCAACATTAGGACAATTTCCTCCGGGACACTATGAAGAATGGGATATGTTAGAAGGAGGAAATGTAAAACAGAAATGTCTCAAGAGATATTTTGAACCTGGAATGTCACCATACTTCCGGCCATTCGTATCAGATTCCGAACTTGACGGATTGTCAAGCTTATACCAAAAAACTGCGTACTTATTGGAGGCAGCTTGTAAGAAGAGGTTAATGTCTGATAGAAGAGTAGGATGCTTATTGAGCGGAGGCCTCGATTCATCTTTAATCACTGCTTTGGTTGTAAAATTGGCTAAAATACACAAATTGCCATACAAAATTCAAACATTCGCAATTGGAATGGGTGATTCACCTGACCTCATAGCCGCACGTACTGTAGCTGAACACCTCGGTACGGAGCACCATGAAGTGATATTTGATGAAAATGATGTGAGAAAAGAGCTTGACAACGTTATATATCATTTAGAATCGTATGATATTACAACAACTCGTGCTAGTATACCGATGTATCTGTTGTCGAAGTATATTAAGGAAAACACCGACACTACCGTTGTATTTAGCGGGGAAGGAGCTGATGAAGTTGCTCAGGGATACATCTACTTTAGAGATGCCCCTGATGCCAATGCTGGTCATAAAGAGAGCATAAGACTCCTCTCGGACATCTATCTATACGATGGGCTGAGAGCAGACCGAACGACAAGTGCGTTTAGTTTAGAACTTCGAGTTCCATTTTTAGACATACAATTTACAAACCATTATCTCAGCATTGATCTATCAATGCGACAACCTCAAAATGGTGTTGAAAAGCATTTACTACGTAATAGTTTTGCTGGTACTGGGTTGTTACCGGATTCAATATTATTCCGACACAAAGAGGCGTTTAGTGATGGCGTCGCATCTGTAAAAAAATCCTTATTTACAACAATCAATGAAATTATTCAAGAGAGGCTACCGGAAGCTAGTGTTTCTTACCCCGGTCTCCAACCCACGACGGCAGAATCTAAATATTACCGTTACATATTTGAAAAGTCATTTCCTGGACAACATAACTTCACTCCATATTACTGGATGCCTAAATGGGTACAGGTTTCGGATCCATCAGCAAGGTTTATCAAACATTACGCTGCAGTATAAATATTTTATTATTAATAATATCCACAATATAATTGAGCCATATTATTTTCTTTAAATTATTATTGTCTTCATTGAATTTTGTGCAGCGAGCTCAAACTAGTGTGATATTTAATTTTTAAAAGTTGAACAGTGGGTACTTTGTATTTGTTGTAGACCCCAAGATCCCAAAGTAGCATTCATTGAATATCTTGTCTAATAAACTTTCATAGGCATGAATCATGTTACATACCGAAAAATGATGTCTCGGAAACATATATATATATATATATATATATATATATATATATATGATAAGGCAAAGAAGGGCATTGAGTTCCACCACCCAACAAGTCTCGGAATTTGGGCGTTGCATATGGAAGAGTGTCTTAAAAAGATTCCTCTGCAAATCCTGCTGTATGTCAGATTTAAACAGCGTGAAGTTATTAAAAAAATCCCAAGAGTTATAAATCCATGTCGTTACCTAGGTCATCTTGACTTTTAACAAGTATAAAATTACTTTCCTTTGCTACATTGAAGAATCCATATCAGAATAACATCGACTATTGCACAAATTTTAAATTATAATGCATTTTTATTTAAAAATATTAATCCACGCGTTGATTTTTGTTTGAAAGCATTTATTGTTTGTTAAATATATAAATAATAGACGAAATATATGTATTTTTTTATTTCCAATCTTAAATTATTTACCTTTTAATTTCAATGGATAATTATGATAATGTACTCTATAACTCAATGCACACTATAAATTTGGTAAAGTCTTTCTTATGGAATTAACATATTTTTCCATACATAAATTTCCATAATTTGGCATCTGAGATTTTTCATGATGTTTATGCCACTCTTTACAATGAACTCCTCTAATTTCTTCTGTTTCATTATTTTTTATAGGCGATGTAGGTATTAACTCACTTATAATATTATTTACAGACGATCTGATTTGCCGAGGTACGATAAAATTAGTAGGCGACGTGCATTTCTCCAACAGAAATATTAATTTAGTGGTTGATTTGTCACAACTAAACATCTTGGGATTCGTTTCGGACATTTCATCTTTTAAATATTTTAATTTTCTTTGGCGTAGAAAATTCAGAGCCATATAGCAACCTGGGCACATGCCTTTTCGAGAATCAATTAATTGGTTACCAGACGAAGAATTATGAAGGGCTGTAATTGACGACGCTATGTTAGTACGATCTTCGTTTACTTGTGTTTTTTTGCTGGTATCAAATTTTAAAGACTGCTTTTGATCGTCGCATGTTTTACATTTACAGACGTTTATGGCTATTAACCTTTTTAAATTTTGCAGACGTATTGGTTCCGCTTCAGATTCACAGTTCGATTTGTTTAGTTGATTCCACATTTCGTTGGATTTTATTAGATTATTATTACTATGAAAACAACATTTCGTGCGTAAATACGCTGATCAACACTATAACAATATCATTTTTTTTTAATGTTTTTAGTATGTTTAATATATTACTTGATAAATGGATAATTTTAAAAATACTTGTAAAATTAACTTTTATTGTGTTAAAGCTGACAATTGTGTCAATATATGCACAGAATGAAAATAAACAATGCTTGGTCAGATTAAACATTTAATAATATAGTGACGTAAATCGTCTGTATTGGTTTAGCTTTAATTAAAATTTATAACACCATAATTTTATTTCTTTTTGATGCGTAAATTATTGACGTATGTAGACAGTCAAGTTCTATATCATCTAAGAGCAAGTACATAAATATTCCAAAAAATATCCATTTTTACGTTGTAGAAAACATTTAAACCTACGTCTCTTAGAAACCTCTTAGAAGACGACGGAACGGTTTAAATCCCGCTACATTATTTCTACAGTATTTTTCTTTCCCAAGTGTGGAAAATACAATACAAATATATTCCAATAAAGCGAAAAAATTAAATACGTTTTTAATTTTCAATCTTACGTAACATAGAAACATTTTCAAGTACATTAAAACTATGGATTTTATGCAAAAAAAATAAATTTATCAAAAACACAATAATCAGCTTACAAAGAAAAAAGATAGGCATGTATAGATATAGCTGATCCGATTGTTAACGGGGGATCTGATCGGGAGACTGGACTATTTACATATTTTCCCCTCAATAAGAAAATAGTGACTCTGCACTATCTTAGTTCCCTCTGCCTGATATAACCTGAAGCTGAGGCCCTCTGGCTTATTTAATTGTACTTGCTAGTAATAATGGCATAAAGCACTTACGAATCACAAAAGCGTCAAAGACTATAAAATTACAATTAAAAGCAAATTGTTGTAGAAAAAATATATATTGGGAAATAATACTAAATATAATGTTTTAATGTTTCAGATTTTTTTATCAACAAAAAAAAAATGTATGAGAAAATATTACTGATCTACATTATTCAGTTTATCACTATTTAGCAGTTTCTTGAATTTATCACATAAATAATTCCAATATTTCGATCTTATTTTATCATATTTCGTTGCGAGCGCTTCGCACAGCTCTATAGCTCTATGTGCATTGTACGATCCACTAATATCTTCTTTTTTAATGGCCTCGTCGCAAATATCTATAATAAATGCTAACAAATACGGAGAACGACATCTATTCCTGTACAGCTCATCGGAAAAGGAAAGTACCACAGCATTTCCGCTGATACCGCGTTTGTCGTGAAGCAAAACACCTCTTAGATAATTCCAAGCGCTCTCATTATTTTTGACGAATTTTATTTTCTCTAAAGTATAGCATATTTCCTTTTGAACGTTCAGATCAGACCAACCCTGGTGATTGTTCATTATGAAATATCTTTGATTCCAAGCGGAATTGTTGCGTACGTCTTCAATAATAAGTGAATCCACGAAATCCATTTCCTTATCGTAAAGACTGTAATTTAAATAAATATAATTTATTACTTATTTGGTAATTTGTATTCGTAATCGAAAAGAGTAATGTAGGCTTAAAATGCGTTATATAAGAAAGTTAAGTTTTTACATTGGTATGAAAATAAAAATAATATTTCAATATTATAAAAATTAAATTGAATGAAATTCTCAATGCTTAAAATACTACAAAAAGTTGTTTACAAGCATCTTTATAATACATATACAATAGAGACATGAATATCAGTACAACAAACAAAGTAAGCACAAGATTTTACAAAAAGATAAACTATGTTCATCTAAAAATCATTACTTTATTTCTAGAACATATTTCAAAGATATTAATCAATAATTAATAAATTAATATGAATAACGATAAATTAATATTAATTTATCGTTATCAATATTTTCTTCTTAATAGTTTGTTATTAAAAGAAAAAAAACTTTACTAATTGAATTATTAAAATAATTGAATTTGATTGAATCATAAAAATTATCCAAATATGGAACTATATCAATCAGTCTCGATAATCTAATTTCTACCAGTTATATATTATTAATATGTTTATTTTAAATTATTTTGGTGAAATCTGTACATAATAGCAAATTACCCAAAAGTTTTAATGGCCCACTGTCTGTGTTGCCACGCATGGTAATTCTTAGGGTCTTGGATTAAAGCATCACTAGTTAAATCCAATTCAAGTGACGGATCTTGAAGCCATTCCACTAATACTCTTCTATGATGCCAGACCTGAAAATCAGAGAAGACAAACAGTTATAGTTATTTTTAGTTTTTTTAACTTCACAATGTATCCAACAAATAATAGGGTATGCAGAGGGAACCTAGTGTAGATTCTGGGGGCATCCCATGTAGAGTGGTGGAAAATTGGGATACAGTTTTTTTTTCTTAAACTGGCCAATGTAATTTGTACAATGCAATTTAAAATAGTTTAAAATAGTAGATCCCTGCTATAAGAATATAGTCTATAGATGAGGTGTGAAACAAAGAATCCTTTACATTTATATACTAGAACTGACTAGACTGCACATTTTAAAATTGCAAGCCTATAGAATAAAAATGTTGTAATAATGTGATAATGATGTTCTTACATAATATTTAATGGCCATTAAAATGATCTTTTCTGACTATTTTAGATTGTTTATTAAGAACAGGAACTTACTTGATAATTTTTTGGTGATTGTTTTATAACACATTCTACATAATCTAATTCAGATCTCAAATCAGTCCCCAAGGCTTTGAGGAGGTCTCGTCTGAAAAAAAAGATTTAAGGTGAGGTCTATGCTGATATCATGTCTATGTCGAGCATAATTTCTATCGTTTTTCTATATTACTTATAAAAATAACAAATATTGTGATACAAAAAACCTTTGTAAAATATATTTATGCTTTTAGTAATTCATTCTAATAAACATAATGAAATTAAACTAATAATATAATTAAATTTTTGACAAAGAATAGTTGTTTTCTTTTGGAACATACCTATATTGCCATACAGTATAATTTGCAGAGTTAAATTCAACAGCATCCTTTGTGAGGTGCAAAGCTCTCTCTGATTTTTCGTTATTTTGTAGCACCGCTCTAAAGTAATTATATACATCTTCAACTAAAAATAGACATAAATAAAATAGGAGTGTATATTAGTATATTATTGAGTAAAAGTATTATTACTGCTAAATATCCTTACACTTTTCCGAATGAGCAATTACAACAACAGGTGTAGGGCCATCATCTTCAGGAACAGGAGTCACATCATCCCAATCTGGTCTATCTTTATAAAAAATCCAAGATATATCACTATCACCACTGTCAGACATTTTTTTAGATCCGTTCAACTAAACTGGTTAAGGTTATTTGCCACTTTTCAATTTCTTTCACAGTCGCAATCAGTAATCAGCCAAGGTAACGCAAGAGCCTTAAATAAACATTATCTAGGTTGCCGAGGTTATAAATTATTTGTATGTAGCTTATTTATATGATTGTTTGCATTTGGCAGACAGTGATATTATAATGCAGAGCATAGATTAATCGTCAGCATTTGGAGTCGTTAGTCATAAAACATTATAATTTATATGAATAATAGCTTGACATTATTAAATTAATACACAACTACAATTCTATAATTAGTCACAGGGTGACTGCAAGATTACGATGACGGCTGTCAAGTGTCATTTTATTTAACTTTGACATTTATTATCAATCTAGATACAGTTGATAATAAATGTAAATAAAAATTCTTGGCGAAGTGTTATGTGCTCAACTGGCACGCTCGGAACCCCATAATCAAAGAACCATACCATAAATAGAAAGTGATTAGTGTTTTCTATACTATACCGTACGTGATATTGGTGGATTATTATGCGCCTGTCATCTCCGAATCCGTTATAAATAAAAAAACTATAAATTGGCGATGACAACTTTTATATACCGTAGATTAGATTTAACTTGAGTAAAAATCCCACCACGTTGTAATCTTATTTAAAAACTATATTGAAAATCGATATCAATATAATATATTACCGATAAAGAAGTTATCTAAGTGAATAGTAAATATCTCACATTATTTGTCGAAGTAAAAAACTGTTAAATTTTCGGGATATTTCACCATGAAACACGCACCATATATCTCATTTTTGCGACATAATACCAATATTGAATTTTTAACTAATTATACAGTAAAAAGCACAGTCATAAAAGTAAAATATATTTTGATTTTATCCCAATAGGATCTTTTTGTAGATTTGATTGTAAAGATTTAAAGTAGCTACACAAAAAAAATTATTAACATCAACTGAATAAAATTATTCGAACGATACTCCTAGAGTCAGCCATTATAAACAATTTTAAAAGTTATCAAAACTGTCATCAATTTTCCTTAAAATTAAAAATGCTAAAATATTTGAATCAAATTTATTACAAAAACATTGAAATAAATATGTACTTATGTTAAAACTATCAGGTAACAGAGGAATCTTTAAGACACTTAAAAGCATAGAGTATAACAAATAACAAATAATTGTGGAAGTCTACCACGCATACGCCAAGCCGAGACCATTAGTGTAGGTCATGTGAGATACGGCAGGGGCAGCAGAATACGCCACACCTAAGAGACCAGCTGCAACCTAAAATTAAGCAAATAGTACTTATTATGGAAGCATGAAGAATACTATATATAAAATATAATGTTATGACAACCATCAGTTTTATATATTTATGACAAAAAAACCACCAGAAAAACCATTTGTTCCAGAGTCTGGAACAAATGGCGTTTATAAGGGCTCTTAGAGCATTTATGCCGAGATACTAATACCAATATAATATAAATATTTTTAATTTACAGTCAGCAACAAATACACAAAATTTTTATTCAGCGCTTATATATTTTGTCTCAATCGGTCAGGTGTTAGATATGACCTAAATATCAATAACTGGAGATTTTCTCTATTTTTGGTTAATACAAATTTAAAGCAACTATTAGATTAATAAAAATATATATATTTTGTAACTTAAAATTTATTCAATTATCTTCGCTCGGTTTAATCGTAATATTTTTTAATGTCGATAAACAAAAAAATAAGATTACCCTACATGTAACTGATGAATCTTACCTTAGGTACGGCTAACGGAGCAGCGACCTGGGACACCAAAGGTGCATAACTGCCATATGCAGGTGCGACAGCGTATCCTGGGTTACTAATCCGTACGTCTGCTTTACGTACGCTCGAGAAAGGAGTGTCGATAGCTTTTGAGTAGGTCGATACCTGTGTTTTAGGAAAAAGAACCTGTAGTTAGTATGTACATCAAATAAAGTGGCTATGGCCTTTGACATATGACAGACAGCCGGTCAGGGAAAGACAGGAAGATATTTCTTCTCTCAACCCCCCGAGAGGGGAAAGGGGAGTCGGCTTTAAGGTAAAACCCTCTAGCCGTTATTTCTCTCTCCGCTCATAAGTATGAGCGAGGTGTTGGGGTGGGCCTAAGCCCTGGGTTGTGTCTCAGGACACAGGCTATGAGGAGATGCGGGGAGGTTGAGGTAGATGCTGTCAAACGTAACGAATCTCAGTACCTACTTTAAATGGTTCTGATTTTTGCTATTCGGTCACCGGTGCAAACTGTGTAACAGATAAAAATAATTGCGTATAAAAAAACAAACCTGTCCTAAGTTAAATGGCGATCGTAAAATATTCGATTGTTGTGTTGCAATGGCGGGTTGCGCGGGGTAGGTGCTGTACGGATTCCACGAGCCATAGTAGCTAGCAGGAGCGATTAAGCCTCCTGCCTGCACGGCAGCTACTGCACACGCGAATAAGATTACCTGTAAATTTCATCCTTATAATGAATCAAAAACATTGAATCTTAAAATAAATAACAAATATAAATATATATTATTTTCTATTTGAAATGTTGTGGAATTTTCAGCAGTCTTTACCGATGTCAATTAATTATTGATCTAAATGGTAAATAAATCAAAACATGAATAAATAAGACGATCGGAATCAAATGCTGATACGTTACAAATTTTTATACGCTTTCTAAAGATTTCTCTGCCTCCTAGACCAGCGATTGACTTGACTTAACGGACAACAGTTTGTTGACAACAGTAATATAAGTTACGGGCAAGAGGTTTATGTGCCACGGTCTCGTTCCTGTTGTTATATATTTTTTAAATATTTTAAAATTAGCAATTTAAAAATTATAAATCTTTATAATATCTTTATAAGTTAACCTGCTAAAATATCTTTATTAATGTAATACTTATCTAAATTCTAGACTTACCTTTAACATGATTGCGTTTCTTAAGTGAATACAGTACTGTACAAATGGGCCCGAATTGCCTTTATATATATATGTGGACCTACCTATCATAGGACACGTGTGTGGATACGCATATGACGCATATGACGCATAATGCAATTGTGGAGCTTTGGGAAAAGTAGCTACTGATAGGTGCGGCTTAACAAGGACATTTATTTAAATAAATCTCTCTTTAATACGATTTATAATTATAATACATTTTCCCCACTTTCTGCTGAATTCTGGTGGCATTGCGTGTTGAGTGGCAGAACTTAACGCCGCGCTTTGCCTCGACACCAGAGCGAAAAAATGGAAATATAAACGTAAATAAATATTTCACTTCCTCAAGTAGGCATCGAACTCACAACCTTCGCGTTACAGTCACACCATTGTCCCACTGCGCCACGTCTTTATTAATGAGTAAATCTGCATGTCGATGACGATCAAGTGTGCTGCATTGGTACCTTTTTCATTGTTTCTCAAATAAATAAATAAATAAATATGACATTATAAAATGAAAATATATACTTACTTATCCAAGTATATGTATTCTGTCCCATTCCTCGCCAAATATAAGAGCTGCAATGGTTTATAGTGTAGCATCACAACTAGAACAACAAAAATATCTATAATTTATTTAAACTTTATACCAATGAATATAGATGCATTCACAAAAATGTTATTAATTGAACATGGGGCCAGTGAGGCCAGACGTGGCGCAGGGGCACAAGCGTGCGACTGTAGAGGCGATAGGTTCTAGGCTCAATTTCCACTCGAGCAAATGAAATATTTAATATTTTCATTTCCTGGCTCTGGTAATGAAGCATAGCGCAGCGATGAGATCCGACACAATGTAGAACGAAAGTGTTAATGAGAACGTAGTGTCTTAACACTAAGCTACCACTTGCTAAGTGCGATACACCATGAAGTTGAAAAAAATATATAAATCTTGGACCAAATATAACGTTTAACTAAACAAGAATTAGAAAATAATAAATTATGACCGTTTATGGTAATCGTAGCCTTTTATATAGCACTTAAATTATTATAACTGTCAAAGAAAATTGTCTTCATAAGTAGGTCAAATAAGTATTACAGTTTCTATAACATTTAATTAGATCCGTCATGGCTGTCCCCAGCAACTGTGAGCAAAACTATTAGTCTCCATAACTATTTTAGTTTACGTGTGTAGTGTGTTGTATTCGCTGAGAAATGGAATATTTACAATGTTTATTAATTTTAGTTAGTGGCACGAGCACTGAATGTAGAACCTGGTTTTTAGCTTCAGATATAAAGAGATCCGACGACGTGTATTATCCTTCTCGCGTCAATATACAGATTCCGAAGTTGAAAACATCGAATTCCTTAAATCTTAACAAAACGTCTAAGAGTGGTCCAGATGCTGAATTAGTTGATGTACAATATTTAAATTCAACATCTCAACCAAAACGTGAAGTGATCCGAAGACGTTGCCCTGGAACAAATCAAAGGTTTTCGAAATCAAATAATGATATAAAAAGTAGATTTTTGGAGGTTTTTGAAGTGGTTGAATTTGAACACGTGAAGTGTTTCTCCAGCACTGGTCTAGAAGGGACGTGCCTTCACGAATATGACTGTCAAAAAACAAATGGAACTTCTATGGGCACTTGCGCCGACGGATACGGGATATGCTGTATCAGTAAGTAGATTGTGATAATATTGCTGTTTATAGACTAATCTTGATTGAAATTATTACACCTACTTCCTTATATATTATTTTATATTTATTTAATTAAAGTTTAATACTAAAATATAATCAATACTCTGAGCGGACATCGAACCCCTGATAATAAAGTTATAGTTATAATATTTTCACGCTAATTGATTTGTATGTTTCAGTTCTCTTGAAATGTGACACCCATTCATCTGCTGCTATCGGCTGGCTTACAAACCCAAATTATCCAGGCCCGAGTACAGACAGATTGTCTTGTACATTGACTTTGGATAAGGCATCAATCGAGATTAAACAGTTGCGATTGGATTTCATGACTTTTGAGGTAATGAAATTCTTAAAAGAAACAGCTTCACGCTGTATCCCGCACACAGCAGGGTAAGCAGAGGGACCCTATTATTAAGACATACCGTCTCCAATTTCCACCGAAGTTTTCGAGTTTTTACCATAGTACCAAAACGAAGAAATGAGAATATTAATAGATAACAATTCATTTCCCCGAGTGGAATCGAACCCAAAATCGTCGCGTAACAGTCACACTCTGTGTATTTTTTTTTTAAATATTATTAATTATACATTTTTTAATTTTTTTCTTCTTTCTTTTTTAATTTTTTTAAATTAAATTTAAGCTTTTAAATTTTGAATTAAATGTATAGTACATATAAGTAGTCGCATATGTACCTAGCTAGTTTGATGCTTTTATACATTTCAAAAATTATAATCTTCCATTCAGTAAATATTGTGAATTTATAATACTTATTGGTATCTCTTTATATACATTTACTTGTTGATATAAAAAAAATCTTAAAATAAAAAAATAAATATTTTAGATTTTACCACCGACTGCTGGAACATGCGAACAAGATCAGTTCGTGGTTACAGGACAAAATAGAAATAACATTGTGCCTATTCTGTGCGGGATCAATTCCGGACAACACTGTGCGTATCATTTAAAATTGGTAAAAAAAATCAATTTTCTATTTTTGTATTTTTCAAAAAGTTTTTCAAAAACACTGTGATTGGATCGTGATAGTGTTCCGTAGGTATTTATTCGCGAATGCTTTATATATTTTAAATATCTGCATTCCTTGTTAAACTAACGGAACATAATATAGTGATATACTGTACTCTCTTCGGCGACTCCCTTGAATAGGGGACATTTGGGAAAAAATTTAACTTAAGTTCAGATATTTCAATCCCAAAAACGGATTAATATTTTAATAAGGTGACACGAAATATTTACCGTTTTCAACGTTAACGTAACGTTTTATTTAACAAGTAAGCAAGACGCGGTCGTGGCGCAGCGGCACAAAGGTGTCACTGTAACGCGACCGTTGTGGGTTCGACCCTCACTTAGAGAAATGACATATTTATTAACGTTTATATTTCCATTTCTTTGCTCTGTTGTCGAGGTAAACCACGGCGTTGAGCTCTGCCACTCAACACGCAATGCCTCCAGAATTCAGCAAAAAGTGGGGATCGGAGTGTCTTAACATTAGTTTCCCCGTGCCTATCCTCCTGTGTGCGGGATACAGCGTGAAGCTGATTTAATACTATTTTTTTTAAACTTTAACTTGTCAGTTGTAATCAAGTAGAAGTAGTTTAGAATACATCTTTTTATTTCAGTGTACATTGAAATCTCCGAATCAACGGAACCCATCACGTTTGCGTTTCAAACCATATCTCCTGAAAATCGTTTGTTTGCTATAAAGGTAATTGTTATTACGTATTGCCAAAACGTGTTACATTGTTTACTCCTTAGAAAAATAATACCATCAACTTCACGCTGTATCCCGCACTCAGCAAGAGAGGCAGAGTGAACCTGAGGCATTGTGTGGCGGAGCTAAACACCGCTTTTTGCTTCGACATCAGAGCGATGAAATGAAAATAGAAATTGAAATAAATATTTCAATATTACGAGTGAGGATCGAACCCATAGCCAGTCGCACTTACAATCAGACACGTGTCCCCTGCGCCAAGACAGGCTTTAAAATTCAAGGAAATATAAAGAGACGAAAGGTAAAAAGGTGTGTAAATATAGGAAAAAATAAAAAGTTAGGTATGCTACTTAATTAATCCATTTATTTATAAATGGTGTCAACATAAAATAATATATTCAGGAAAATATGCTAATAAATATATTTTTTATTAGGTATATACTATATGATAAAAAATATGAATTTAACAATATTACATATTTATTTATAAATATATCATTTATTTTTATTCTTAAAAAATATCAATAAATACTATTTTAGTAGTGGTGGGCTAGTGGTACAAGCGTGTGAGTGTCAATGCACCATATAAATATTTAATATTCTCACTTCGTCGCTCTCGTAACGAGGCAACGAGGAAGCTAAAAAAATTTTTTAATAAAGTAATTAGGTAAATATATGATTATATATTTATAGTCTTTCTTACGGTACATTTACACTTAAGATTTAATGTAAGTAGGTATGAGTAAACAAATATAATCTACGAACGCTGCAACATTACTTTAAAAGCTACGTGAGAGATAGTAAAGTTTATTACACCGAATATTTTTTTTATATTTATTACCACAGATTACTCAACTAAGCTCGTCTGATGCCTTATCAGCTCCATCTGGTTGCCTACAATATTATAAGGAAGATCAGGGACATATGGAATCATTTAACTATCGTGACACAACTGAAATAGGAATAACGAGGGCGCCGTCGTACTTGGTATACTATATTTCATATAATAATTGTAACATACTGAGGTTAAATTAAAATTTACATAAATTATACTATCTAAGCATGTTATTGGTCCACTTACAATTTAATAGAACAATGTGGACTGGTTGCTTGGCCACGCTGGTGAACGGCGAGGGTCACTCGATGTGATGTATGTACGAGTGTGTCGAGAACTTACAAAGCTATATCCAAAAAGCTGTAGGTGTAGTGTACCCATATCTACGACACAAACATACACTAACACAACAGTTATTTATACCTACAAAAAATCGTCTAAATAACCAAAACAATAAGCGTGTGACTGTAAACGCGACGGGTCGTGGGTTCGACTAAAATGTGAAACATTTAATATTTTCATTTCTTCGCTCCAGTGTCGAGTTCTGCCACTTAGCACGCATAGCCTCCTGAAATCAGCGAAAAGAGAGGGGCGATTTGTAAAACACTAGATTCCCTCTATGTATTGGGTGCAATAAAAAACACCCTTAAGCTAAAAAAAATATTTATATTTTTTACCTCTTTTGCCAATATATGTAGGAGTAAATATATTTTATTCATGAATGTCTTAAATTATGTGTTTATAAGTATTTACGTAGCAATTTTAAGATAAAACTAAGATGCTTCCGTGAGAAACAGAAATGACTAATTTATGATGTGATTTTCGGAATTAATTAACTTATTATTACAACTTGAATACTTGAAAACGGTAGGTACCTATGTACCTACCGTGTTTAACTTTGCGTAAAAAAGGAATGGTAGATACAATCACATACATACAAGTTATATATATATATTCATTTTCTTTTTAAAATGTTAACACTTTTTGATTTCTAATAATAGATAATGTTATAAAATATTGGTATATCATTGTAATTAGATTTTGTTTTCTGAATGCGGGCTATTAATTTCAATAATTTAACTGAAAAAGTCCAACGTAAAGCCTGTATAAACAGCAGCGTTTACATTGTGTACAGTACGGCGCATATATCGTTGTAGTCTTAGTTATGTTTTCTCGACCCGAATTTGTCTATTTGTACACGCTCGGATAGAAAATAATAAAAAGTCAGAATAAATCCTAAAATCAAAACTTCACCTAACTTCAGCGTCTCACGAGTCACGAGTCGACTCTTCGACCGTAGGTATTCCTTCTACATAGTTTTTTAGGTATATAGAAAATTATGAGGATAAAGATTTTTTTTTATTTAATTAAATATGTTTTCTTACACTTTCCTTTTAGTTTCGATACACTTGAGGTGGAAGGGTTCAATACACACAATCTGTCAATTTTACAGACGCACGCTTGTACCCCTGCGTCACGATTGGGCTCAAATATATATACCGTTTAATTTCGTTGTATTTTAAATAAATAAAAATATATGGTTTTTGGCAGAATAATATGAATTATGCCATTTGCATAGATCGGAAAGCAGACTCGTGCAGCGCTACGTACACGAACGCCGGAGATATGCAAATAGTCAACTACGATACAGGTACCTATGTAAACTAGACTTTTTATTTTCTATCAAATTACATTATATTTGGCTAAATGTTATATTAGCTAATTAAGGCCGTCTTGGCTCAGGTGCACAACCGTGCCACAGGAAACGGACCGATTGTGGGTTCGATTCCCACTCGAAGGAATGAAATATTTTTATTTATATATTATTTCGTGACATATGTTTTTAGTAACAACTTAAAACATATATCACAAAAAATAAACTATTAAGAAAATGTACTAAATAATATTGATTAATATTGATTAGAATTTTATCTCTTTTAACTGATAAAAGGTTATCGCTAATACCCAAGCCACGTGATACAATTTTATCATATCAATATTAATTATACATGCACAAGTGGCAATTCATTACCATATAATATGTGCATATTTTAAAATGTGTTTTGTACTCAGATGTATCTAAGTTTACCTCAATATGCATATTTTTTAAACATATCATGAAGGTCGGCATAATTGAAAGTTGCAGAGTGATCCAACTGATTTAAAATTACATATTATCGCGAAGCAACCAAAGTATGGAAAACACATAAATACTAAGTAGGGTTACCATTAACAAAATAAGAAACATTATACATTGTATTTTCCGTTTAGAACGTCTTCCAGTTCTACCACCCCGACAAGCCGGGGTTGAGATATTCGATTGCCCGAGTGACTGGCTGTTAATATCAGCCCTACGACTTTGCGGTGAACGTTTAAACGACGGCTCTGTCCTTCAAGATTTTTCTTTAGATGCCCCAATCACAGGTATATAATAAAAAATAAAACCCAAAAAATTATAATACATATTTAAACGGTTCTCGCTTGGAAATATAGTAACAATATGGCTAACTTTAAAATTTTTCTCGTTTTACAGACGACGCGGCTGGACCTATCATAGTATGGTTTAGATCCGATGGAATTTATACAGGACGTGGGTTCCGACTGCACTACCAACAAAATATGTGCATACAAAATACTGAATAACTTTTATATTGCAAATATATTAATAAGCTCTATTAGTTTATATTAAGATTTAAAAACTAATAAAATAACCTTTTAAATAAAAGTATATTTATGTGTAATTAAAAACATATATTTTCAACAAGATAACTGAGTTTAAAAAATGCACAACATAGTAACTGTATGTTATCCTACTAAATATTATGAACATGACAGTTTGTGAGGCTAGATATTTGTTCCACTTTGACCCAAAAAGTACTGAAAGCATTTGGATGAAATTTTAAAGTAATAGCTTCTACAACATTATAGCACGTAGGCTACATGTAAAGGTTTTCTACAATATAACCATAATTTTAAACGGACGTTAATCCTTTTTTGAAAAAAAATAAAATTCCTTATTTCATATTCAATCTCGTTAATTACATCGATAAACACGCCCAATAATATATTTCCTCATATATCTTCCATATACAGACGCCATCAGTTACAATTTTATATGCATAGATTATGAATGTGAGTTTTTCTTCTACCTGTTTCCTCAAACATCATAAGAAGTTTGACGGAGTAAGCATTTCGAATTTATTAATTTGTATTTATGCCACATTTCTTATAAGAACATATGGTTTTAATCATAATCGAGGCCGTCGCGACGCAGTGGCACAAGGGTGTGACTGTAACGCGACGGTTGTGGGTTCGATTCCCACTCGAGGAAGTAAAATATTTACGTTTATATTACCATGTTCTTGGCTCTGGTGTCGAGGCAAAGCGCGGCGTTGAGCCATGCCACTCAACACGCAATGCCTACAGAATTCGGCAGAAAGTGGGGAACAGTGTCTTAACACCGAGGTTCCCTCTGCCTACCCTGTTGTGTGCGGGATACAGGGTGAAGCCGAAAAAAAACAATTAACCACAGTTTTCCCAATCCCTCGAAAAAAGAAAGCTGTGTTAATTGAGTGCATCAATATAATTTTTTTCTATTTAATACAAAAATGTAGACAAAAAAATTACAATAACATGAAATATATCTTAAAATTCTAAGACTAGATAGAAATTATTAGCATTATACATTTTTGTTTTTTATAGTTTCAATTTCTTCCTTTTCTTTTAAGCCATCTCTAACAATTTTGTGGAATGAAAGTTGAATGCCAACCATAATTGCTCTAATTATTCCCAAAGATAATACTTGTAACAGAACTTGTGTGGCACTGTCAATGGTCCCACAGTATAAAGTTGACAATAAATGCCCACTGAATCCAAAAACTGAGTATTTCTTTCCTTTCTGTAAAAAAAATATATTTTATAGTTATAGTGCGGTACAGCATCTGACTGAAAACGGGATGGCTGCCAGTTTAATTCTCACTCTGAGAAATGATTTATTTTTTTCCCTTGCTTTGGTAACAATATGTTTTCCGTCTACCAGCTTTAAGCGCGGCGCATTTTTATTTGACGTAACTAAAATTATTGTACTGAGAACAACGTTAAATATTTAAATCTTAATATTTTATTTTTTTAAATTAAAAAGTTGTAAAATGTATGTGAATGAAAAAAAATCTGTAGTCAACACGTTTTTCTTGATAAAGAGCAATCCATCATTAATACAATTGATTATAATGAAAATTATGAGGACACAATTCAATTTTAATTATTTTTTTTTAATTATTGAAGACCAAAAATAAATTTTATGTATAAAAATGTTTTTTATCTTATTTTTTGGTGATCAACCACAGACTCTGAATATATTATGCTTACATACCTAAATGTATATTATCATAATAATTTCTAACAGCCTATAAATAAGACTTGTAAAGAGACACTTCTCAGTAATTTATTTTAATAGTTCAAATTGATCTTATATTGATAAGGACAACTGTGATGATGACTTGCATGCATGAGTATGATACTTATATTATAAATACAAAAGTTGGATGTTTGTTGTTCTTTCATGCAAATGAATAAATGTATATTATTTACACTTGTGTATCAGATTAGAATATATGCTATAATAAATTATATTATAAGGAATTGTTAATTTTGTAGAAGCTATGAAAATTATATATAGGGAATAGCTTATCTAAAATAGTTCTATGAGTGCTTTACAGCATAATATATTCTTTCATTCTGAAGTCATTATTGGATTTTTTTAAATTTGAAATTGATACATTAAATGTACATGAAGTTTTAAAATAATATACACTACAACTAAGTAAGATTAGCAATAAATCCATTCTTCCTTTGATACATTCTTATCAAATCAAAGTAGGAACCTTTATATAACTGTTCCAAAATAAAAAATTGTGAACCATAAATACAATCAAATTGTATTCAATATTTCTTATGTGCAATACTTACTGATATAAATTTTTTTTTTTTCACAAAGACATTTTTACAAATAGTTTTAAATTATCATGATAACTACACGAGTACTATGATATGCTGAATACTATAGTTGGCGCAACATGTGATGGGGAGAGGATTCGGCTCAAGAAATTCAAAAGGCAAATGTTCATTGATTGTTAATTGTCAAGCAATTTTCTACTTAATTTAGTAAATATCATTATTATTTATAATGTAATACTTTTAAAAAGTAAACTATATAAGAAATGTTATTTTTTGTTTACTTCATTCCAGGTTAGTAGGTTTACTAATAAATACTAGATTTTACAGAGAAAGAATTACTTAATACTAACAGTATTAAGTAAATATTATTTGTAGTGATTAAAATTTACCAATGCATCTTGTAGAAGTTTTTTTCCTACATCTTCTGCTGAGTGAAGACCTCCTGAGCCTGATATAAGTTTTGTTTCTTTGGGTTTAGTCAGTTCCTCATTTTTAAATCCAGGGGTGTCTGTGTCTGGTGGGAATGCAAGAGTCAACCTGACATTAGTGCCCACTAATTCCATAAATACAGATTCGGCTAAGCCCCGCACTGCCCATTTGGCAGCACCATATGCACTGTAGCCATATATTCCTAAAAATATTTCCAATTTTGTTACAAGACATAAGAAGAAAATTACTCATTACTATTATATTGAGCTTAACGCTGTATCCTGCACAAAGCTGTGTAGGCATAGGGAACCTCATGTTAAGACACTCCGTTCCCCACTTTCTGCTAAATTCACCCTTTGGCAATTTTAGGCTTTATCCCACAGGGTACATTAAGAACCAATTGTCATGTCATTTAATTTTCCACTGCCTGCATGACTTTTCAACATTACTTCCTTAGTGGCAGAATTCAATATAAACCAAAAAAAAGGAAAATAAAAGGAATTTGTTCTCTTGAGTGAGGATTGAACCCACAACCAATATATTTACAGTCTAAGTCTCCAAACTGTCAAAGTGCTCTATGGTTCCTTACATATAAATTTCATTACATGATTACATATACGAGTAAATTTCAAAAAATAATTTAATATTATAAAAATTATTACCCAGCAATGCAGCTTCTGTAGATACAAATACTATTATTCCTTCATCTCTTTCTTTCATCCCTGGCAAAACATACCTTGTTGGATAAGCAGTTCCAAAATAATTAAGGTCTATCATCTGTTTTATGTCTTTAACCAACATTTTATCAAATTGACCACATATGCACATTCCCGCACAATTAATCAGCATAAATACTGGTCCTACATCATTTTCTAGTTTAGACAGAGCTTTTTCTATTGAACTATAATCGCATGTTATATCTAAGGGAACATACTGTATCTTTTGTCCACTGTAAGGGGTGCAGTGACTTGTAATTTCAGTAACTGACAAAATAAGCTTCGGTAAATCACGACCGATTATAGTGACATGGGCACCTAATTTAGCTGCTTCAATTGCTACTGCTTTGCCGATACCACTAGATCCACCCGTTACAACAACGTGTTTTTTCTTTAAATCTTTGTAGACAATTTTCTTCTCTAATAATAGATGCAACACTAACATGAAAATGCTTAATACTATCAAAAAGCCTAATCCAATGAAAAATAACATTTTTAACTAACTTTTACTGAAAACTAATACAATTATAGTTTTTACTATATATAATATTTACAAAGACCGGCAAAAAATTAACGCACTTTAGCACCGGAACGAAAACGGCAAGTCTAATGATTTGACTTTGGCAAGTGACATTTGCAGTTGATACTTGATAATTGTGACAACATTATGGCTTTGATAATAAATTCCACAGACATATATTAAGGAATACATGCTTTCCATTTTTTAACAGTAGTAGTAGTATTATCTCGTACCATCAAAACCAATTAGGTATATCCTAATCACAATTCTGAAATTGATACAGAAACCTCGGTGGATGAGCTTGACTCGCACTTGGCCGGTTTTTTATTAAATACTTTTAAATAAACATTAATATATATCAAACGGATAGCCGTACGGGTTCCGCTAGTATAACAATAAAATTCCTTGATTTTTATTGAAATATTATATTTTTGAAATGAAAAAGTTTATACTCGAAACCTCTATGGAATATATAAATTAAATGCTTAGAAAACATACGTATACATTTGATTACTCTTATAAAGAATAGAAATCAAAATAAATTGCTCAATATCAAACCGTGCTGTACCTGTACAATGCAATTGAGCTTATGAATGCGATGTATTACTATTTATATTCTATGGTGAAAATCATTATAATATCATCTGTGATCAATCAAAATAGAATTTTATATTGTCAAAGTTATTGATTCACATTTTTAGTCAAACAATATTATTAAATACGAGTTAATTTTACTATAAATAGAAAAATTGTAATTAACATAAACTTATTTGTGATAATAAAACTAAAAAAATATATAGTGCTTACAATATACTATAATGAATCAAGAGACTAATCGATTAAGCACATTCACAAATTGGCCTTCTTCAGCACCTGTAGATCCTGGAAGAGTAGCCAAAGCTGGCTTTTTTTATACAGGCTACGGGACTGAGGTTGAGTGCTTTAGTTGTGGAGGCAAAATATCCAATTGGAATTACGGTGATCAGGTTATGTGGAGACATAGGCAAATGGAGCCAAATTGTGCTTTTGTTTCTAATCCTTTAATGTCAGGTAATGTACCTGTAGTTATTGGCCAAGATTGTAATAATAGCCAAAATTCTGAAGAAATACCTCTTCTTGAAAATGAGCAGAGAGATACTGAGTCATCAGCCGATTATGGTATTGTTGAAGATGATGAAATGTACAAAAGCGATGCTCTGCGATTATTATCGTTTGTGAATTGGAATGTGAGTGGATTTTTGTTTCTTATTCCTTATCAACATGATAAATGTGACAACTATTATAAAAGTATATTAAATGCTTACATATTTTTAACATCTATTAATTTATTCATATTACATCAAACCAAAAATGTTTGAAACATATGCCTGACCTTTAGGACAAATTACTAACCTTATAGGTTCAATTAATATTTGAAGGTGGTTTACATAGACAAAGAACAATAACTCAGCATACCTCTTTTACTTTCAAAGAAATAATTTAAATAAATCTTAAAATTTATAGGATTCATCAGTGCCAAGAGAAGAGTTGGTTAGTGCTGGATTTTATCATGCGGGAGAGGGAAGAATCAGATGTGCTTGGTGTGGTGGAGAAATTGCACCTATGAGAAATTTAGGATCAATTGGTACACCACTAGAAATACATAGAATGTAAGTACCTATTAAGTTTTGATCAGTCATCAATTCAATATTACTATAATCATGCTTTATTGTATTTATCTGTATATGGCAAGGAGTCAGAAGGAACCTAGTGTTAAGAATTTCAGAGAGTTTTCATCAAATTTTCGAAATATTGCATGTTCAGTGGCATAACTCAACAACACTGTTATTATTATTAACAGAGTGAGGAAAGGACAATAATTTACTCCTCGGAGTGGAAATCAAAACTAAATTTACAGTCAGGCAGTGGACTGCCACAATTGTCTAAAGTAAAATGTTTATTCTTTATTTATGTTTGGTGGTTTGTTAATCGGTTCATTAATTTTGATGAAAAGAATATTTGAAGGATCATAATCATAATACTCGCGAACAATTTTAATTATAAATTATTATAATGAATTATTTATTTGGAAATATATGAAAAATTTACGTAGCAGGCTTAGTGGAAGCAGTAGCAATAATTTCGACTCATCTTAAAGAAAATGAATTAATTGAATGTTTTGCAAGATGCTTGGAGTTTGAATATTGCTACATTTATCTTTCCATAATGGCTATCTATCACTAAAATATACAAAGATTATGTTAATCTTATATAACTTATTATTATTGTATAAATTTAATGACATAAATTTCAAATTTTTTTGGTCTTCCAGCCCCATGTATGTATGTGTCTGTCCGAAAGTATAAATATATGAAAAATTATATCGAATTACTATTTTATTATTCCAGGTACTTTCCACGTTGTCAGCATGCATTAGCCTTAGAGGAGGAACGACGCACTACAGAGTTTTCTCCTCCAGACTCGCCTCCTTCATATACTCCGCCTATTCAGTCCCCTGTAGTAGCAAATATAACACAATCGTGAGAATTAATGTATTTATTATATTGTAGCTTTAAATTGTGTCCCGCACATAGTAGGGTAGGCAGAGTGAGGAAAATAATACTTAGAACACTTACTGCTGTTGCTTTTTCAATTCAGATGCAATGCAATGTCTCCTTAATAATTATATTCTCACCACAATACCTAGTATAATAGATTTTTGTTGTAAAACAATTTGTGATAATTACTATTTTGAACTAATTATTTTGTAACATCTATTTGGAAAATTTTTAGATTCTATACTCTAACTTACTGCATATTTAAGATACAATTCTTATCATAGAGATAATATATGACTATCCTAACATATCTATAAATATATAAACCCACACTTAAAGCATGTTTATTATTGAACAGTTTTACATATACAGTAACGAGAGTAAATGAAAACTTTATAGTATTTTAGAATTTAAATGAATATTTTATACATTTATTTGTTCGCATGATGTAGGAAAAATACGCTTAAAATTAAGTGATGCAATTTTATGAATATTGATGTCATACCAAAAGTAATTACGTAGTATGCTACATATTATGTAGTTATTATTGCAATTTAGTTTCTAAATTATGATTGCACAAAAACTTAGTTTTGGTTATACAAATTTTTCTCCAGTTTTTTATAATATTGAAAAAAAAATGTTAGGCCATTGAGGGATATGTAATTAAATTATTAAATATTTCTTTTCCTCGCTCTGGTAACGAGGTAAAGCGCAGCGTTGAGTTGAAGGTACGGGACGGAAGTATATTGATTAAGACAGTGTCTTAACTCTAGCGTTAAGGCACTTTGTCTTAGTTAATATACTTCTGTACACAGCAGATAAGTAGAGGGAATTTAGGTACCTAGGTTAGAGGTTATCCTAACCTAGGTTCCCCTATGCAAATGACGTACTCATTCTAATAAACATATAAGCATCAGTATAAACAGTCCATAAGGCAGTTATTGTTTTCAAAGTTTAGTAATCAGTTTTTTTAATATCTAAATAGCATACATGTGCTATATTTAAATATTTTCTTAAAAAACCTGTTTGTATATTGTATCAATCTGAATACAGCTCAGGTGCAGAACACAACGCCCGCGTCATAGAAGCGGGTGCGGAATGGAAGTCACTGGGCGTGGTGAGTAGTGGGGCGAAGCACCCGTCCAGGGCTGCGCTGTCGGCCCGCCTCACTACCTTCCTCTTGTGGCCTGCCGATAGGGTGCAAGCGCCCAAGACTTTGGCGGACGCTGGGTTCTTTTATACGGGGATTGATGATCAGGTATTTTTTATAATAATTAAATGAAATGAACATTATTTATTCAACAGATTTTACACAGTGATCATTGTCATAGAGATCGCCTTTTAAGCAAGTAATACCTGCCTTAGAAGACCCCACTCTTCCAATACAATATCTAAGATATCTGTTTTAATATTATACACAACAAATATTTAACAAATAAAATAAGTAAATATTATTATTTTCTCGGTAAGAAAAGAAAGGATTAGAATAAGTCGTAAACGCGACGGTTGTGGGTTCGACTCTTATTCGAAGAAATTATTTAATATTTTTCTTTCCCCGCTTTAGTAACAAAGCAAAGCAGCACACTGTCACGCATATATATTGAGTCCATTTGAGATATATGCGGGATACAGTGTGAAGCTAAAAAAAATATTCAAACGCAAATATATGCAACCATCTACATGTAACTACTAACTTCAAGTCGACGCGACGACTCATAAACCTTACTACATTTTAAATTTATAACCCATTTCAGGTGAGATGTTTCTACTGCGACGGTGGTTTAGGGAAATGGGAGGCTGGGGACGTGCCGTGGTCGGAACACGCACACTGGTTCCCGCACTGCGGGTACGTGCTGCTCGTCAAGGGGCAGGAGTTTGTGGATGCCTGTCGTAATAGAGTGTCTGTGCAACGTACGGTGAGTTATTATGTGTTATATGTATGTTAATCATTATTTTTGTGTATCTTTTTGTTAACTTTTGACAAAGACCTTAAAGTTAGTTAAATCGAACTGTATGAAATGGGTTAAATTAACCTTGTTGGCCTTGTCGCCGTGGATACAGTAACGATAAAGCGCGATATGGGGTTTTAACATGCAATATACATTTTTTACTACTATACAGTCCATTTATGTACATGTTATTGATATTTTATTTTCTTTCAATAATATCTTAAGCATATTCTATTCTATTTAAATTTTCTACATTGCAGTTTACAGCTGACCGCGACCTTAATGCCAGAGTACGAAATCCTTCTGTCAGCTTTCCGGTTACGTCCAGTCAGGTCAGATGTAAAAAAAACCTTTAATTTCAAATAATTTATCAAGAGGGCTTTAATTGCAAATCGCACCAAATTTAAACTTAAAATTTCTTTAAATAACCTTGTAAGATTTACTTATTTTGAACTTATTTTAATTTATTGTTATATAACAATTTGGTATACAATCAATACAACAGAAGCAGTGGTACAAGTTCCCACTCGGGGAACGAAATATTTTGTTTTCATGTCTTTGCTTCTGTGACAATACAAAGCGCAGCTTTGAGTTCTGCCATTCAATAAAATAGAGTAGTTGTATGTTTTATTTATTATATGGTTCTCCAGAGTGGGAATCGAACCCATACCCGTCGCTTTTACAGTCGAATGCTTGTGCCTACACCACGATATCCTCAATATTTTGTAATTTATTATGAATAGATAGAAGAATGTATGGAGAGCAGTTTGACGTCGGCAGCGCTCGGTGCGGGGCTGGACGCGGCACGGGTTAGACGCGCCATAGTCAGAAGATTGCAGACTACAGGTATAGTTTTCTTTAAGCTTCACGATGTATCCCGCGCACAGTAGGGTACTATGAAGGAACCTAATCTTAAAAAAATATTTTTCCTACATACCTATTCTTGAGACGTTGCGTGTTAAGTGAGAGTGAGGAACTCTACGCCGTGTTTTAATATTGTGATCAGAACGAGGGATTGATAATACTCCCGGGTAAAAATCTAATCTAACCATCGCGCTTATAGTTGGACGCTGTGTATTGCTCTATCTCAAGTGGATCTCGAGATTTAACAAAAATGATTTTTTTATTTTCGTTATCGTCACAATAGAATACAAAACTCTTTAATAATACTTTTTTTCCTAATTTTTATTGATACAAATATAAATGAAATATAATAATTATACTTACTTATAAAGATGTCACACAAATACATAAAAAAACTCTTTACCATTAATATATATTTGCGAAAAATAAACATGCACATAAAAATTCAATCAATTCAGCTTGATATAATTACATAATTATATTTCTTCTACTGTTCGTACATACATTTTTCAAAAATTCCAGAGCTCGAGCTTTTTCTGAAATTCAAGCTTAATAATGCATTTTTAGGGTTTAAATACAAATGTATTTTCAAATTTTTACCTGGACTAGTAATACCTGTAGATGCTAGCTGCCAAATTTCGTAATTCTAGGACAACCAGAAGTATCTTATTAATTTTGATTCACTTTGTAGTGTCGAAATATGCGTTTTTTGGCTATATAAACGGCTTTATTTTTTTTAAGATCTGAGTAGTTTAAATTCAAACCATACATTAAAAATTTTTAAAGGAAAAAAATATTCTAATAAAATAATTTTTAATTGAATATTTTTTTTCCTTACTTTTAATAAATGGAAGAAATAATAATTTAAAATTTGAAATACGGGATATTGCTACCAGTTGTAGGGGCTGTCTAATGTCGAATAACATATATTGTTGCCGCCGTCACACTATCGTCTACACTATCTCGTTCCCTTCCAGGTGTCCCGTTCACGACGTCGGAGGCGCTCATCGACGCGGCACTGGATGAGCAGCTCAACGAGGAGGTGTGGTCAGTTTCGCCGCGATCGCAGCGCCTCGCGCGAGACATACTGGCTGAGACGCTGCGGGACTTCGCGCCCGGGTTAGTGTGTAAACACTTTTAAATTTATCATTGACTGTGCAATAAAAGGCCAGTCGTGACGCAGGGGCACAAAATGCACTGCAAAAACAACTGGTTGTGGGTTTGATCCCACTCGAGGAAAGGAAATATTAATTTAAATTATTTCATTTCTTCACTTTCGTGTCGAGACAAAGCGCGAGATCGGATTCTGCCACTCATCACGCCATGCCTCCAGAATTCGGCGGGAAGTGGGAAACGGAGTATCTTAACTCAAGGTTCTCTCTGCCTCTGATTGTGCAATATAATTGCTTTGGTCTTAAAGATATAAAAAAATGTTAAGCTCTTGATCTTTACGATTACGTTTAGCATTTAATCATAACATTGTACTAATTTTCAGAATAATTCCACCTTATATGGAATTCGAGGAATTCGGGGACAATGACGCATCGCAAACTGGCAGTTCTTTACTGACAATGAGAAATGAACCCACAACGTCCAACCCATCTATAGAGAGTGAACCAAGTTCTAGAGTTATTAGTAATAATAGTGAAAATGCAGAAAGTCCTGTAGAAGAAAAGAAACAATTGACCCTCCAAGAAGAAAATAGACAACTCAAAGAAGCAAGAATGTGTAAAGTCTGCATGGACAATGAGGTAAATGTTGTGTATGCCAATGTTTAACGAATTTTTTTTTCACAGATATATAAGCATTTTTTTTTCAGCTTCACGCTGTATCTCGCACACAGTAAGGTAGGCAGAGGCAACCTCTGTGTGTGAACCTCCGTTCCCCACTTTCTGCCGTAGGCAGGCAGTGAGTCTGGAGACATTGCGTGTTGAGTGGCAGAATTCAACGCCGCCCTTTGCCTCGACACCAGAGCGAAGAAAATGGAAATATAAACATAAATAATATTTCACTTCCTCGAGTGGGAATCGAACCCACAACCGTCGCGTAACAGTCACACCTTTTTGCCACTGCGTCGCGACGGCCTCATTTTTTTAATATAATATTAATTTTTAATGAAATATATTTTTTTATAAGTCTGTTTTACTACTTTCTCCTTGAGATTGTATTGGTCTCCAATAATTGTATTGGACAGAGAGAATGAAATGGAGCATCTTTTCACTAGGTAACACTGAAGTGATCTTTTTCAAACCATACCTAGTTATATTAACTATGATTAAAAAATAAGGTGTGCTATGCGCTACAGGTAAGCGTCGTGTTCCTGCCTTGTGGCCACCTGGTGTCGTGCGCGAGGTGCGGCGCGGCGTTGCGAGCGTGCCCCCTGTGCCGCGCGCCCGTGCGCGCTCTCGTGCGCGCTTACCTCGCTTGACCGGTGCGTTCTATTCTTTCTACAATGTGCATATGAACTAAATAGTAAATCAATTAATTTCTGCCTATACCACTTTTGAACTCCACATTCTTACTTTGAAACACATCTATGCATGTGATCTTATATCCACACATGAGGTCATTCATCCGCGTCATATGTGATCATTTTTTTATTTTGTTTTTTATTGTAGATAGGCAAACATTTGTCAGCAACACATAGTGGTAAGAGACGATGCGAATGATGGTGGAGCATGCTTATCTAGATAATGCCTATTCACTTTTGCCTTCCAAAGGCTCCAAGTTATACTTATCGGGGGACAATTCGGTAGGCGAGGGCTCTTTAGCTGTTTGCATTTTAAAAGTGGAGGTGAAGCGCTGGGTACGAAAAAAAGGTATATCGACAACATACGGGTGAAATCTCAGCTTACGTATAGTATTCCGCAGATGGAAAGGAGAAGTGGGTACTAGGTCATGCGTGAACATCCACATACGTGAACTCATATCAGCACACATTTAATCATACATAAATTTGTGCTTTTTATTTTTTATTTTATATTCAAATAAAAAAAATATTTATTTTTAGTTAATTGAAAACAATATATTTTTATATACACGATTCATATATGTATAAATCAGTTCTCACTATAAATCAAGATTGTATCAAAGCTTAAGTATTATGTATATTAGTATATTGACATAAGCGATGTAATGTCATCAATTTTTTATTTTTTGTGTATATATTATTACATATTTTGAATTTAAATAAAACAACTATGGTGAAAAGCGTTAACAAGAGAGCAGAGACAAATTAATGTCACAGTACACCATTTTTCGCTTTCCGCCATAACTGAACACATTGTGTGTGATTCCAGAGCAAAAAAGTACAAAAAATAGTAACTGTAACTAATTCCTGTACGATCATACAACCAACGTGCTAACAGACATCATTCATTACAAACAAAAACAATTATCGTATTGTTTTTATTTTATTAAGCTTAATATAATTAAGTAGATCTGTTCATTTTTACTTCCGCATGATTTACAGTGTAAAATTATAACTATCGATGGTGGTAACGATGACGTTAACATTGTAATAATGGACGAGAGTGCAGATTTATAATAGATATTTAGAGTATAGAGCAGTAAATAGATAAGATATGGACTTAAATAAATTTTTTATTTATTTATTTTTCAGGTATGCTACTTCACAGTGTACATTGTAAACGTGGAATTGAAACATCGTGCAGAGCGAGATGCCTTCATTTAGTAATCATAGTATTTAATAATAGACATATAAGATGTCTATAGATATAATGTATAGACTAGGGCCTGGTTTGTGATATTTAAAAGAAATCATTAATTTGTTACCTTTGACACACAAATGTAATTTCACACCTCTTTTTAATTGTGATATGGAACATTCTCGAACGTTATCTGGGACACTGACGATTGAATTGAATGTATGACGGAGATGCGCTAAGCTTAAGCCTATTTCTATATACAATTTATTTTATTTCATATATATCTTAGATGTAATGTCCATAAATATAATTACTTTGTAAGAAAAGAACAATATCATTAATTAACATGTATAAGGATGAAAAATATATTAAAATCTCAAAAGTTACCAACGTAGCAAAAAAAAACTACTAATATAAACTAGTTTAAATTCACATTTTTCTTATTTTTTCTTTTTTCTTATATTATATGGTCATTTGTATGGTAGTTTTTTAAATTGCTTGTATTATTTGCTTGTAATGTCTTAATAAGAAAAGATGTGACCTTTACAACTGGATTTGAACGTATCGTATTACATACTGTTCTTATTAGATCGTATAAATAAATATGTTGTAGTTAATTATTATATTGATATAAAGTATTATATTTAAACCATACACAAACAAAAGTAAGCAGTGTAAATTAAGCTCTGATCTAGATTTAGATAATTCATTATTTCAATACCTAAATTTGCAGGCCGTTAATCAAAAATTTGTTGTTTTTAATATACACCTAGATATCTCATAACGTATGCTTTTTAACTCACGCTGTATCCCGCAATTAGCAGGATATGTAACGGGAACCTAGTATTAAGATACTCCGTTCCTATTAATAACTTCCAATATTCCATATTCAATATTTCTTTCCCCCCAGTGGGAACAGAACCTATAACCGTTGCGTTTACGTTCTCCCCATGTGTCCCACCTATGTGGGCCACGGTGGCCTCGATATTTTTAGTGTCATAAATTTATATACTTCCTGAAAATTAATGTTCATAGTTCAACAATTGATTTTGTGTTTTAATAAACATCAATCTAAAATGCGGATTGTCAGGCAAAAATATGTGCTAGTATATTATTGGACTATAATTATATTAAATACTAAAAGTAAGCTTAATAAAATCAAACAATTAATTATAAACACAAAAAGAAATTAAATTCATTAAAACATTTTTTTAAAAAAATCTTTTTTTTGCATAGTTTATAAGAAATGTTAATACATGTAAACCTTTAATTAACTGAAATTGCTAAAATATTATAATAATTTTTATCAGTATTTCTTTGTGTCTTGGTGTCCTTAATATGGAACTGAAAAATTTTAAAATATTGTATGATCAATATTCTTGCCTCTTGATTGTTCTTAGCACTAATCTTTGGATAGCTGACATTTTTAACTTATTTATGTTAAAATTTTTAATATATTTATATTGTTAGAATGTGTGGGGAGATCCTGGAGACATGCTTACAACATAAATAAATTGTGACATCAGGACGTACGTATATTACTATATGTTATGTAAATGTTATATGATGTAAGTAATAATAATATATTATTTAGTTAATTATAAATTGACATTAAACAAACAATTAACATTAAATTAACAGTAAATGCTATCAAAGAAGCCAAAAATAAAACAAAGTAGTAGTTACTTTAGATAAATCTATTTACTATTAGTCAAACTATTAAATAATAAAAAAATTAAACAAAATTTAAAAATACTAAGAAATAAAATATTAAAAATTAGTTATATTTGAATCTCTTAAGTGACATTATATTTTAAATATTAAATGATGGTAAAACTCATCATTGTTCTTATTGATTATTTTTAAATTAAATAATGTTTTTAAAAGACAATTTAAATTTTTATTTCCGTTTAACGCTGCAATTGTTGGCAGAATAAAAAATATATATTGTTTATAATATACAGTATAGTTGTATGTCTGTACTGTGAAGTAGGACGGTGTTGTGGCTTGTATTATTATCATAGTATTTAACTGGTAAAGTAAAAATTTATAATTTATTTTCATTGTTTTATTTTAACTACCTACGAATTTTGGGCGGCGCGTACACGTAGTAAACAGAGAAAATACTGAGAATATTGTAATACCATTATTAATATTTATTGAATGAATCAATCAAACAAAAACTTAGATGCACGATAAAATAAAAAATTTAAAATGCTGATACATTTTACAGAAACAGCGCACAGGCGGTTTAATCTATCACTTTTGTCACACGATTTACATTCATATCCTAATTTTTGTTTTGATAGGTACGACGCCAGTACGCCATCAGGCATATTTAATAATAAATTTATTTTCCTTCTAAAGTAAAGTAAATTTTATGACGAAAGTTTTTCAGTGTAGTGTATAGTTTTGTATATAATGTTTTATTATAATACTTAAAGTGAAAAAAAAATAAAACTACATATCCAATAACTAAACATGTTAAATTGCATTTTATATAAAAGATAAACAACATCTTATGTTGCATCGTCTATTTTGCTCACAGTGTAAAATATCGCGTTTAAAATCTTGTCATGGCCCATAAACGTCACACCCTGAATAGGTATCCACGTATCATCTCCGTCATCCTATTTCATTTTAATTAAGGCATGCGATGATATCATCACGTTTCTTGAACTGGCCAGCGTCGTATTTATAAACAATTCTCATGGTTATCGCCTCTTTAAGTGCACATATCTTAAGTTTACTCTCTGACTTCATTCTCTTACTCAGATGTGAGTGTTTATAGGGTCTCGTTAAACAAAGTTAACATTTCAAACTATGTTTAAAAACAGTATATTAAAAAACTGTACTTACTCAACTCGAGATCTGAGAGCTTCAAACGTTTCGCGTTTAGATCAAAGGTATGTTTTTTTTTTGGGCATAAAGGTGAAGAGCGGTTTCGCCGTGCAGCTAATGTGAGTGCCGCGTGCCGTTAACAAATTTAGTTTATGACACACGGGGTGGTTTTGTTACAGTTTTTATTTGTTTGTTTTCAAAAGTGAAAAACGGAAACCTTATAGGATCAATATCATTGTTGTCCTCAAAATCGTATGCAGGCAGGTATGCTGAAATTAATATCAAATATCCAGGTCTACAGTCTGCTAAAATTATGTCAATGCAATCAATGCAAAGGATTTTTTCGCACCGTTTTTGCTAGTTTATGAGAAATTCGCCACGTCACCAAAACCTAACCGGGTACTCCCCGTGTATCAACAACTATAAATTTTGATAAGAATTGAGAATTTTAAAAGTCCGAAAACCATTTATATTTATTACAAAAAAAAATCATTACAAATTTACTTATATTTGTTTGATAATATGAAATGATTCATACAAAATGAGTGCATGCAGACAAACATGAGTTTATCAACATTTATGAGTTGTACTTCCCGTTACCAGAAACACTGATAGAGGAACCACGGTTGGCGATTCCGACTCGCACTTGATAGATTTTTTGTGTATTCTGTTCATCAATGTCTAACATAGCATATTATGTAAAAACAAAATGTTAATGTAAGTTTATACTTACTGAAATATCTATTGTCACTTTTATTTTATTTAAGTTGAAACAGAATCTTAAAGCCCTTTAAAACTTAAGTCTTATTCAGATCTCTTAACAGATAAATTTACTATACTGTTATTATTATACATTCAATCTCGTGCCTGGCAGTGATCGAAATCGATTTTATAGTAAGTATAGTAAATATTAGTCAGCACATCACTACCAAAGAGGCGCCGAAGTCGCTGTCTGGAAGTGTGGACGGGAATAGAATGTAAGCACGCACAAAAATAGCTCAGACGCAGCCAAACGACGACATGACGGTTTTGGAACTATATTAATATGCAAATTACACCGTAAAACTCATATCTATGAACCAAACGCCGGAGAACAAAGTTTGAGTCTTTGACTTCAGTTAAAAGTTAAAAAGTTATATTTAAGATAAGAAATCGTCTTTTTAATAACAATTTGCTGTTAGCAACCTCACCTTTTTAATGCATGGTGTATTTGCATTTTAATTAAAATAAATCTTACTTAGTGCTAAGATTATAAAAATAAACATTTTAATTTACTTTGTAAAGATAGGATCAGGTGTGACAGGATGTAAGGACACGATTATGGTAATGGAACGAGTTTCCATGGTTTTTTCCCAGTACGTGATAGCTATCACGCCAGCGTTGCCTCTGACATTTTTACTTGGCTTCTACTTCCAATTCCTGTCGGTGCTCATACTTCTATCTTTTACGTTATATACCTAAATTAGGTAACGGAAGGTGTGAATTAAAAATGTGTTTCTTAATTTAATAGAAAGATTTTAAGAAAATTGGCCTATTATTATATGTAGTTCTTGAAATTTCATTACGTAGCATAAGGAAAATAATAAACTAATATAATATAATTTCTAATTGTGTGTCTAACTTGTATTAAGTATATATTTTGTATAAATATAATAATACCGTTTAGCTGTCGTTAGCTAGGTATATTTTGTTTAACAATAATAATATATATTTTTTTATTATTTTCATACATCTACAAAGGAGGTATGTGGATAATTTGATTATCATCGTTATTTCGTTCATACGAACTTTGTCTCTTCCCTTCCTTATCATAAAACTATGTACAGCTAAATAATGTTCCAAGATGAGTGAGTGATTCACTGGCATTTTTACATATTTACTTTAATTGTTTATAGTTGAATATTTTTAATAGCTTTTGCTATGGACTCGTATGTTTATATTGACGTGACGCATTCATGCGAACACTGACTAGAGTTAAAAAGTTGGGGTCGTAGGGCTTCAGTTCCGGTGTTGGACGATAAGATTAACAAGAAAGACTCGTTTGAAGTATCACTTATCAATATTTTTATCCATATAAATATATCTATCTATATCTATAATAGTTACCAATACTTATATGTATTTATATATCTGATAGGTTTAGTAGTCGAAAGGATGTGAGTTATAAATACTTAGAATTTACGCAATAGATATTTCTATTGTGCATAGTTTTTCTCAGAAACAAGTTTAGGTACATTAAAAAGTTACTACGTACCTATGAAATGCTTTGGAATTTTCACGTTTAAATTTCCTCGTTAATCGGTTGTTGGTACCAGATAGGATATCACCATCAAATAATTTCTATACTATGAATTTTTAAGCGATGAAGCATTTCAAAAGATGGATAATTAGCATCACCATCATTAAAATTATGAGGAATGGACGTTATTACATAATTTTCCTAGATTCATTACGATTTTCCTCATAATATAATAATACGATTTCACAGCTACACTAGATGTCGCTAGTGGTCAATAGGCGGAGGCTAGGTGTAGGTATAAGTTTTAACGTGCTGGTGAGCGGTGAGTCAGCGTTAAGGTGGAATTAATTAACGATAGTTGCAGTCGGGTTAGACGCAACGTCCTTGCAAGGCTGCACTCAGTACTGAGAGCTAATATGCGCTTGAGTCTCGATTCTCTGACTTGTGATACATTCTATTCTTTCGTTATGTATATATTGTTTATACGACCCTCATATGATATTATGTCATTCATATACTTGTCTATGTAAAGGTAATTATTTGAGAGATAATAAGCTAACCGCTGTGCTTCTAGTAAATATATGTAGGTATGCTATAGAAATGTATATAGAAATGCATATTCTTAAATATGCAAGATCATGAGCACTTTGCATGATGCATTTCTGTTTTCTTACAATAAAAGACGCAAATGTTAGACCACTCTTGGACCATAATCGTTCCTTTGGAATGTCTATTCATGTTTATCGTACTGAGTAAAGCAACTTTTCAAGAATTGGTCACCTTGATCCTTCGAGCCGGATATAAGTAGTTAACTTGTTGTGTAGGTTATTTAAATGCTATATGAGTTAGTTATATTTTCTAAGAAACCTAAAAGATAATACTTAACGAAGGACAAAGTGTCCACCCACTGTGCTCTTTTAGTCTCAAGAAGATGAAGTGGGAGCGTGGCAAATCGAGGACCGACGCCGTCACAGCTATTTTTGAATATTTTTGCACATATGAATATTAAACGATATTACTTCTCAGAAATGTTTTTTAGTTATTCTGCCAGATGTATTCGTTACAAATACATATGTATTGTGTTTAGAAAGTTTGTTATTAAAAGTGCTGAAATTGTACAGTCGACTGTAATGCCTGTATTTCCAACAGTACAAGGTAAATAAGTGCGATGGCGCCATCTGCTTTATGGAATTCAATGTTCAAAGTTGAGCGTGGGCGCCACAGCCATGAGTCACATACACTCCTTAGCCTGCCCGCGTCGGCGTGTGCAGTGTGCAATGCAGTCATTCATCACTAGATATAATGCAGACCGATTTAAGACCTCAGAATGCCTAAGCCAGTTATGGTAACTTAGGTGGGTATCTATGTAGATATACGTGTGTAGTACATGTACTTAAACTAATCCGGCGTCAGCGCCATATCTATTGATTTATCAACTTATCTTGTATTTATATCATTTTTATCATGCGTCGATAGTATGATAGTAAATGATATGGGAAATAAGTCTTGAAAGCCGACTGTTAAATGAAGGGAAAAATTAATAATACAATATCCTGCATAGATAGAATTTGTCATATTGTATACTTATGTATTATCTATTGCCTATATTTATTTTACCTTCATTTTGTATAACGCACAGACATTGCATTTTTAGTGGCGAAACTCAACGCCGCACTGTGACTCGTTACCACAGCGAGATTCAGAATCCACGACCTTTCATGTTTACAATCGCACACTAATGATTTCAACGATGAACTTACCTACTTGAAATGAGAATATATGGTTTAATTATTAAATAAATATAAAAAAAATTACTGTGGAAAATCTTTGATTTTATTTTATACGTGAGCTTTTGGATAATATATTAAAATACATTTAAATGCAAAATTCCTTTCAAATGCCGCTTACATGGCAACGCTAGTCCATAGTGAAAGGGAATATAGAACAGATCTTACAATGTGACCTTTATATAAGTGGATGTGGAATCAACTGTAACGATCGCTCGAAGACATTTTGTACAATTTAATAACCAATAAAAGAATTTAACCAATGATTTCCTCCAAAGCCTCACTGATATATGAGTATATGATATATATATATATATATATATATATATATGTATATATATTTACGGGAAGTTTATAAGGTAAACATGTAGTAAAATGAAACTCATTTATAATAAGCGACATCTGCATTCCAGGCTATCAGCGGGTCACCCGATAACCGCAGTATCGTATGCGCATTCCATTTCTGTAGGCATGCATGTAGCTGACGCCGATCATGGCGATGACAGTCATGGCTGTAAAAATGTTGACTAAATTCTACAGTATTATTATTATTATTGTTATTGCTTGGTTAGGATTTACTATGAATAATATTTCTTTCCCATTGCTATTTATTGTGTCACTCATTGTTTTACGGAATTATTATGAAAATGTTTGTTACAATATTTTGTCATACAATTATTCTTTTTTTTTTTTCGAGAGTAGGTATCCAAATACAAAAATCATGGAAGCACGTAAAATTTAATCTCTATTCTCTGCCTCATACGGAGAAACATTCCTAAGAAAATTATTTTGTCATATTGAACGTGCCCTGAAATTATAACATACGATAGTCGTATGACATCAGCCGGCAGCTATTGTTAGTAAAATAATACAGTAAGCGCACGCGCAACTGAGCCACATGCTGATTCACACACGGGATATTCCAAGTCCCTGTAGGATACCCATAGCGTATTTAAAAAGTCACTTTTCCGTATTCACCCAATTTTTTATCTAAACATTATTACATACAAACCTATCTATATATTATATATATAAAATTTATGGAAAAAAAGTCTTATATTAAAACAATATAAATCATAATTCTAAAAGATTTACTGCAAATATATCAAACCTTAATACTGATGTTACAAAACAGCGTGTTTTATGACATGAATAACGATCTACGAGTTACGGTTAAACTATATTTTGTTTGTTGCTTTTGTGTCTGCGTCGTCAGCTTACTTTGTAGAGTCACAAAATTCATGTCTTTTTTCATCATTATCTTCAGGTATGCATTATCAGATAATAATTATGAGAAGCAGATATATAATTTTAATAAGAAATTATATGAAACGCACAGTGCGTGCATATAAAACTTGAAGGGAACCTTCAATTCCACTGAAATTCCATCATTAGATCACGACTTGGTGGCAACGGGACAAACTATGAACTACGAAAATTGGTTTAAAAATGATGGAGAAATCCAGAGAGACATATTACAAAAATATAGTCGTCGAATATAAAGCCTCTCCGTTTTTTGAAAGTCGGGTTCAAAAGAAATTCAGAATAAATTAACCAATTATTAATATAATAATATCTTCAATACCGTGTATTATGAAACGGCTTTATTTTTACAAGTCATGCATACAATACATATTAATACATATTAAATACAATACTTTTATCTATGACACATGTATTTTCTGAAGAAATATGTTCTTGCGTAATTTTAATATTAATCAATCAACGTCTACACATGTAAATACAATAGATATAACTACTTACTTAATTTCAAATATCAATATTTTATTGATTTATATTTCATTTTACTAAATTTTCTAATACATTTGAGATTTTTGTAAATATTCATCACAGATCCTCTATCTTAATATAAATAAATATGGCCTGCACACAGCAGGGTAGGCAGAGGGTAAACAATCTGCTCCCCACTTACCAGCGAATTTTTCAAGATTCATTTGTTCTACTCATCGTCGAGTATATAATAAAGATATATATAATATCTACTGATAAATTCTAACAAAAGGTGTCCTGTTGTTAATAAATTACACAAGATGTAAGTCATCTGGTACTGGTACAGAAATGATGAAACTAGAGCTGGCTGGTCGGCACACGACGTGATATTTACGCGAACGCAATTGCTTGTTAGTTTTCCAACCAATCGCAAATGCTTCCGCAGTCGGCAGCGGGCGCTGGTGTCGCAACTCTCAACGGCACAATGTGCAGCTTTCACTAATAAATATCTATTTAAATACGCTTTTCATTAAGCTTTCGTCATTCTATTACGTATCGCGGTTGACTGTTATTTTTTTTTTGTAGCTCATGTTGTATCCCGCATATAGCAAGGTTGCAGAGGGGACTCGGGAACCCAGTGTTAAGTCTGTCAGAAAGTCCTCACTTTTCACTGTATCCTGGAGAAATCTTTCTTCTGGAGATATTGAGTCAAGTCAACGTCGTGCTTTGCCTGAGGAAATACAAATATTAAGTATTTGACTTCGAGTGGGAATCGAATGCACAGCCACTACTGGCTTCCACTGATAGTTTAATATTCAAAATAATAAAACCCGCAATCATACCGTTACAGACACACCGTTGTGCCTCTGCGCCACCACGGCCTCAAATAAGATTAAAAATTTGAGGCCGTATGATTAAAATCATATTTAAATATAAAAATATGACTTATATAATAGATGACATAATCCTAGATATATGTATAATCAAAGCATATGCAAATACATGAACGGTATGCGACGATTGTTGAGCGTGTTACGCGTTGCATAAGAGCGCCAGCATTGTGAATAGAACTAAGACAGTTGTTCAGTGATATTGCGGGCTACGACGTGCTTTATCCTCTCACTGAGTAATATCTGTAGGAATTTCAAAACTGGCCCGTTGCGTTACCCCGACAAGTATAGTAGGCATGTATAGTAATGGCGCCTATGACGCAGGTTTTGAGTCGCGTTGTTTAGATAATAGTATAGTATGCGTAATAGCTTAGTATGGTGATGGCTAATTTTGAGTAATTTATTTTTTGGAATTAATGATGCGTTTTATCTTATAACTAGTATCTTTATCTTATTACTTAATACATAGAGTAATTGAAAAATAATGAATTCCCCTGAGTGAGAATCGAACCCATAAACGTCGTGTCTACAGTCAATTGCTGTGCCGCGACGTTCATCATACGTAAATATAATACTAAAACACTCGGTTTTAGGTATCTTCATATTTTGTTTGAATAGATTTCTTGTAAGATATATTTCCTTAACTATTTTTATAGTAATCTACAACCTATGCTTTCTATTGAACTAAATTAAAACTAAAAAAAAAACTCAATTTACGTAATCTTTGACCCACAAATAATATATAAATTATATATTCAACGGTTTCGTTTTTTTCTGATTTTGATTCGTGCCTTTTCATACGTGAGCCACCTATACACGATTTAGAATATCAATCCGACTACATATGTAAATTAAAGTGTTTCATACAATATGTTCCCCAGTCTACCTTCAATAGGATGACCTTCAAAATCCCTTTCCGAGAGCGCAAATGAAAAAATACAATTAATAATAATTTACATTTATATAAAAGTATACAAAGAATTTTACGTGTTGAATGTATGTAATATTCATGGATGTAAAAATTCGCCTCTATTTCTCAATGTGGGTACTTTATTAGCTACATTGAGTTGCCTACCTACCTACAACTAATGTATCTGTGATACGAAAATTATGCGCATAAAGTATAATAAAGTTATTTTTCTCGCAAGATTTAAGCAATATTGAATAATTGTCGTTTGGATTTTGATTTTCTCAATTAATTAACCACTAACTACAAAAATATGGAAGAAAGTTTTTAAACTTTTAATAATGCCCCACAAAGGCGCCGTAACAGATGAATGGTCCAAGTTATGAATGATTTGAGTCGCAGAGACTAATTGAACGTGGCTGGAGTAATTATCGTCCAAGTCTAAATGATTTACAGGCTTCTTTGGCCCGCTTTCTGGCCCGCTTTCTGCGACAGGAAGTTCATAATTAGAAATAGTCTGTGTAAATTAACAATTGCCTTTTAATTTTACTTATTATATGGTTTTATATTCATTTGAGCGAAAATCTTTAGCTTTTGACTTATATATCAGCATCCTTGAATAAATTTCATTAGTTAATTAGGTATATCCTTAGGGAGAGTAAAGTAAGAATAGAGTTCTAGATTTATATCAACGATTATTATAGATAAGATTTCAGCAATTTCTAATTTATCAAGTAAAAATAAATACAAAATATTCCCAAATTAAATATGTATCTCTACTATTCACTTCTAGTCATGTGCTGTACATAATATATGTGACATTTGATATTTAATATTAAACGGGATATTATTAAAGTGCTTGTGTAAACTGCCCGGATATGACAATGTTGGATATATTTTTTTATAAGAAGAATGAGAAAAAACGAGCGATTAAAGTACAAATAATTATTATACTGCATCCATCTAGACATAGTGATCACCATTTATGGTATTAAAATAAAGTCAGTGGCATATTTTTCATTTGAAAATTTATTTTAATTGAAAACAAATTAAATAAAATACTGACATTTTAGTTTTAGATTTTTATTAAGATAAACTTCTTGTTAGAGAATGACCATCTCCTAAAGATTTATCAATTAGTGTGACCAGAAAGAAGTCTGTTTATAATTACCATATGTTACAACATTTTTGGTAAAATATGTGACTGCAAAGTTTTATTTTTCAATTCAAAACCACTGATATAATAATAATGTCACGTTATGAATATAAATATAAGTTTTTTTGCTTCACGATGTATCCTGCACAGGACAGGGTAAGCAGAGGTAACCTAGACACCTAGTGTCAAGACTCCACTTTATACTGAATCCTAAAGCAATTCATCTCTATCAGAGGTAGCAAATGAAAATAATAAATATTAGATATCATATATTTATTTAATATTTATTATCACTGGATTTAAATTGTTATTATATATATATGTCACAAGTTTCCTGTCGGTACTCGGCACGTATCTACCTACAAGAAACACAAATATATATATTTAAATTTCCTAACTCAATATTATTCCTCTTACAAAACGTCGTTAAACTAAACTATGACAAATGTGTGGTGCCATTGTACCTAAGTGCGAGGCAAATCTAGTACAAGTATGAAGCAATTACCTAAACACACATTGCGCACGGACAGACGTGTTGTTTGTTTTATAGCGAAATATTCCCCACCGGCGTGTTTGTAAAGTAAACAAGGCACGAATGCACGTGTAATCTTTGTATTTGTTCTGTTGTGGCTGGTTGTGGTTAATCCCCACAGCGGTGCGAGCAGCCAGCACCTGTAGGTGCTTCCAGAGGAATGCTATATGTCAGCATTACTATTAAAAGTTTCCTCATACAAAATCACTTGGTGCTTACTAAAATTGTTTTAAGTTGTAGGCTTATATTTGTTGTTTATATTTTAGTTATAGAGATTATTATTTTTTTTTTAATGTAAACATTCAACCTATGTAAAAACTGCGTATATAATCTACTATTAAACAAGTTATCTAATACAGTTACTGCTATTTCAAGTAACACGTTATTTATGTTAATAGCGTAGATTATTTGGATCGTGACGAACTGTCAGTGCTGAAATTTAGTTATGGTTGACACTTATGACAAAAGTAGATAAAAAAAAATTTCTAGGATGAATTAATTTCACTTCCCCGCTTTGGCATGAAAAATACGGTGTTCTGGCGGACAGTAGAAGCCGCTGCTATATACAGAATATAGCATGAAGCTGATAAAAAATTATTATTATTTCCATTATTATCGTATTATCATAAAATTATTTTTGATTAAATCTATTGATATTTGATACAAAAATAATACATAAGTTTCTATCTACAATATCTAAGTATCTTGTCCGACAACCCTACCATTATTGTAACCCGGTGACGCACTTCCGTCAGCAACTGTGCATATCCGGAGCTCGACTCACAAACAAAGGGTCAAAGAGCATCCGCTCCGACTATATATGTACATACATACTTACATGTATTTAATACATAATCTTAACATATAAATATAGTCAGTTATTTGGTATTTTTATAGGTTATGTTTGTATGACGACGTTTACAGCTTATAGCCTAAGATCTGAAGGCCAAGTTAGGGAGTTCGCATACAGTCTTAGCTACATATGAAATGACGTAAGTCTGGGGGCCCTGGAATCTCAGTCTAGTATAAGTATCTAAAAATATCTATGTCATATATATAAAAAATATGTACAGATTATATATAAAGACATTACTTTTGGCTAAATTTCAACGTTTATATGTATATGATTCCATATAAATTAAATTAATAATTGGCTTGGAACATTATCACGCAATGTGAACAATCAAACAAACGCAGCGGGGTCGATGCACTTCTAACAATGCAAGCAATCTTTGCCCTTAAATGAAGACCTAAATTTTATAAAATAAAGAAGTTATAATATGCAAACCTTCATTGTTGTGGTAAATTTTGTGTTTTGAGAGTGCCCTCTGTAGTTTTCATTTTTGGTGATCCTCGTTCTTGTATTTTATAGTAGCAAAAGTAGTAGTACCTCAGAAAAGTTATATATACTTCATTTTTATTTCTGCGCTTAACAAAAGAACTCAATTAAAAATAATTAACATAGATAGATAAAACTTTTTATTGTTTATTATTATGGAAATCACTACTATAAGAAAAAACCGGACAACCGTGGTCAAATATGTATTGGAATATACTTACCAAGCTCTTTCATCCTTTAATACTTTAAGACTTTAATACTAAATTTTGCCCCCTTTTAAGGTAATTTTAAACTACTGTAAAAAACTAGTATTATCTATTTGCTGCCAACTTTTATAACTGTAGGTCAAGCCGAAGTACCTTATTGGGTTTGATTCGCTTTATAATGTCGAAATACGCGTCTTTGCTATGGAAACGGCCAAATCTTTTTTTTTTAAAGTAAATGTAGAAGTACGATTGTTTCAGGAAATTAAGGGAACGTGGAATATTATTTGAATTTCACCTTGATATCTCCCAGCGTTCCTGAGATAAATGCTCTTGACAGGCAGACTAGCAGACAAACAAACAGACAGACCGACGACAACAAAATGATCTTATAATGATCTTATAATTTCCTTTTCTCAATAAAAGGTATGGGAAACCAAAAAAAATAAAAATAAAAACGTAATATAATTATTTTTTTATAATTTTTCGTGTAAGAAAACAAAATTTGCTCCAAAAAACTTATTCCACGCTGCACAAATCTATAAACATAATTCAATATGTACTAAGTGAAATACATATTTGTGATCTTCATAAGGCCGTAATTTTGTTTCCCAATGAAGAGGTAACCTTTGACAGTGAAGACGATGAGGTGATAATAGTTCCCACGTCCATCAAGCCATTAGTCAGCGCCAAGATGAAAGCTTAGTTGACGGGACGCGTTCAAAGATCTACACACGTGACAAATGTATGGACATTGTTACACTCGCTTTTGTTATAGCAAAACAGATCATGTATTGTGCAGCATTAACACATATAAAGAAAAAAGTTTGCTTCACGCTGTATCCCGCATATCCCGCACACATAGTAAGCAGAGCAAAGGAAGCCTAGGACGCTCTGTTCTTCACTTTCTGCCGGATTTTTCGAGGCATTGTGTGTTGAGTGGCGGAACTCAACGCCGGGCTCTTGCTTTGGTGTCAGTGCGAAGAAGTGAAAAAAATAACTCATTCCTCCGAGTGGGAATCGAACCTACAACCGTCACGTTACAGTCACTTGCGTCCCTGCGCCACGGTGACCTGAAATAAAGACATTGCCTTATAATTCTTATTGGTAGTACTGTAAAGACTACACTAGCTTTGACCTCATATAAAGACATTGCCTTATAATTCTTTAGCTATTGCTCCCTTTCTACCCGTATAACCGCAAAGACCTTTGATGGCGTCAGCACTTACAATTACAATTTTTTTGTAAAATATTTAAAAATATATACGAAAGAAAAAAATATGAAACACGATACTGTTGCAACGTAAAATTTTCCACATGTTATAAAATTGTTTTATCTTTGAGAGGATCGTAAAGGCAATAGGGAAAGCATGAGTGTTATTGTTATATCCTGGTGCTTACCTACGCATTCTCACATGTAAGCTGGTTCTACGAACAAAATATACTTGATAGATATGATATAAGTAAATAAGCAAGTTGTTACGTTCACATATTTACAATTCTACATTGAAAACTACAATATTATTATCACTTGAGAAGTCAGGCATATCCTTATATATTTTCTGTAGAGGCGTTTTTTACTATTAGATTTAAGTCTTTAAAGAATTGGTTGAAATAATATAAGTGGATATGTGAAGGAATAGTAAAATTTTATTGTAGTATAAATTAAATTTAATTATCGCTTTGTAAAATTAGGAAACTTATTTTATGAGACAAACAAATGTAAAATATTTTGAGTAGGACAAATAGACAAAGAAAGCCAGAAAGCGGACTTATATAGCTATACGACCCAATTAAATCGCAGCTAGTCAAATTTTTTTGATTTCAATTGTCATGTAGATCATCTCTGATGATCATCTCTATAAATCTGAAATGTCTTTGACCAATTTATTTTTTTAAAAATAATATAGAAAACCATATTTTATTGATATCAATCGAATGAAATCAAGCAGTGTATCGTGTGCGTAAAGCAAATAAATAATTTAAAAAAAAAAACAAAAATCTTACATGAAGGTTGTTGCCACCAAAAGAACTCGTCTTCACAAAGAATTCAGGTAACACTGCGACTACCTCTCATCGGTAACTCGAATGAGACAAGGAACGCGTAATGTTTAATTTATACGATATATTATACTAATTAAGATATAGACATTGGTGTACGTTTAACTCAAGCAGTTAAATAACTTAATTTACTGTATAATTTAAGTAATGATTAACTCAACAGATTGATGCAAAAATATTTTTTTTTAAAATCTACAGTTAGCCAAAACTTTAAAATGAAATATATAGAATAATCTGTACAGATTTTTATTAATACTGTTGCCCTCTTTTACCTTTGTCTTTGACTTTAGCGTTCGCGTATTTTAATAAGCCACATTTTTTCCTGTTATTAGAGACAGGAAATGTAAAATAATAAATAGTGGAGAGGGAAAGTTGGGAATCGAACCCATAACCTGTCGCGATAACAGTTGCACGGTTGTGCCCCTGCTCCACGACTGGCCTCAATGAATTGCTTCTAGGTATTACATTCATATAAATTTAATACGGTTTTGTTTTCATATCATAACGATTTTGTAAATTATCGACGTTACGAATTCGAGCACATGTGCCCTACATTTTCGAATCTACAGCAAATAATAAATATGGTGGATACAAGTAGGTAGTATTAGTAGGTACAGGTATTAGTTAATCGCTGATATGAGAACTTGTTGCTTTTCTGGGTCATGGAGAGCAAACACATTAAGTAATTAATTTCGTTATAGAGACGCTAAACCGCCAAGTTCTGAGAAATGTGGGGTAAAATTAATATGTTTATTAACTCACGTGTAATTATACTTGTCGTATTATAGCTGTGTAAACTTATAAAAAATAATTTCTTTAATTATAAAAATGTATATATATTTATATTTATATTTTAACTTCGTTAACGAATCTTGTAAAGGTAACGTACCTACGTAACCTACGTAAGTTTACGTTATATTTATATAAATAAAATTATCGACTTCAAATACCAGACGATTGCAATGATATATAAGTATCTAAACAATAACTCAACAAATAAATGTTCTCTAAGATGACATTAATTTAAATAAAAAACGTGATTCTTTGATTAGATCTCGATTTGGTTATGAGTTAGCGAGGAGTTGTAGACAAACATACAAACAATTATGTTCTTATTAATTCTAAATCGATCACAATACTCAATTAATATTTACATATTGAGGTAAATGTGGAAATCGATACATCGATACTATCTCTCTTATGAAGTTGGTTAATATAAGTTTGCTTTAAAGGTTCTCGCAATTGAAGTGATTCACATTTTACAATATTTAAAAATAAATACGAATCTATATAACTGATAGTTATACAATATGTTTTGCGGTCAGCACTAAGATCCGGCGGCCTTGTATTTGTATACAAAAGCTCGAATATCTCGTAAAAGTTTACGTAAGATATACCTAACTTACTTGGAGTCGTGTGTATATCTAATAATTGGTAATAAAAACTCCCGATACAAAAAAAAAACTCAATAGAAACTACTAGAAAGGACCTGATAATTTTCAAATGGCTCATGGCTAAGAACATTCTCGATTAAGTCACATTTTAAACCAAAAAACTTAATTAAAATCAGTTCATTCATTATATACACATTACACATATACATATACAATTTGTGTATATTTCATATCAAACTTATAACACTGTTTTGTGTACTAGGAAAATCTTACAGTAATTTTTTTGTTTAGGTGGGGTGAAAAAAAATTCTAGACAAAAGAAACCTTTATATTATAATCAATGTTCTATTAATATTTCTTTACGTTTATATTTCTATTTTTCTTCGCTCTGGTGTCGAGGCAAAGCGTTGAGTTCTGTCACTCAACACGCAACCCCTCCAGAATTTGGCAGAAAGTGGGGAACGGAGTGCCTTAACACCGATATTCCCTCTTTCTACCCTGCTGTGTGCGGGATACAGCGTGTAGCTGAAAAAAAAATGTTCTATATAATATGTTGTGTAATTATCACGTGCAATACCTACATACACACCAAGTGAAGTATACTCAAGACAACGATGCGTTCACTTGCGGTGCTTCAGTCCGTGAATCCGTACGCTATCAGTTACAGACCCCTTTATTTTCCTACATTGTGAAATACACACGTGTACTTGTGTAAATCTATTTCCAGGTTACTGAACTTCTTTTGTTATTGGGTTGGCCAAGACTGTAACTGGGTTCGATCCCCACGGAATACATTATTATCACTTAATTATTTTCATTTCTTCGCTCTTGCACCGTGGCAAAAGCCCGGCATTGAGTTACGCCATTCAACACACAATACATTGAAAAATTCGGCGAAAAGTGAGGAATTGAGTGTGGTAACACTAGGTTCCCTTCCTTCCTAAGTTTTCTGCCTACCCTGCTGTACGCGGGATACAACGTGAAGCTGATTTGTTTTTTGAATCATGATTGATTATTCAAAGGAGAAGTATTGGTATATATAATATATTACCTATCTCAAAAATTTGCCAAGTATTAAGTACTTTTATTAAATCCTAATAAATACTATAAATAGGATAAAACTGTTCGAGATGATCTCTTTGGTAAGAAGATCTTTTAAAACAATATCGTGCAAACTATGAACATTTTCTCTTAAGGGGATCATTACGCACTCCTTTCCTCTATATTAATAATAATTTGTATTATATGTAGCCTATTATATATTGTATAATATACACGAGGTTAACAAAAGGCACGGCTATCATGAAAGTACTATTTATCGCAAAAGCAGTTACGTATCAACCACTCATCTACAGCAAATACTCCACAGCACAAAAGGACACTCGTGCCAAGTTGTCTTTTCCCTTATCTGATTCATTAGATGACGACATCACTGATAAAATCTAGGTCTGTATAGATATAGCTAGATCTATTTTTAAATGCCAATTTCTGTAGGTCTCTATTTATCTAAGGTGACCATATAATTGTTTTTTTATCTATTGTCCTCTGCGTATTATAATCAGAAAGATTTCCCTGATCAAATTTTTCGACCAGCAGTGCCACGATTATACTTTAATAATTTGTAATTAAGATATCTTAATAAATTAAAAAATATATATGTATATTTTAATACGAATTTGGCGCCCAACGTAGGTCCAAAAATTGAAATACTAAATTCAGAATAACAGGTGTGTGACTTAAAACAAAATGAAACCCTGCCGATTCTCAGGACAAAACTAATTAGCAAAACTAGGACCACTTGATGATGACTGATTATCGCCACCATGAGTTACCAGACTACCAGAGGTTTTAGGTCAACTGTCTTTAAGGGTGGATATGATACCATAAAAATTGCAAGGTTTCCTTATTTTGATGAGACTGAATGCATGACAATTACTCTGGGAAGTATGGTCATCGTTGTGTCATCATCCTCAAGAGATTGTTCGTTCATTCTTAAAAGAGCATGTTAAAAATTGCCCTTCTTCATGCCATAAAAGCCTGGCTTTGATTACACAGTCAAAGGAAAACAGGAATAATTTAGAAGAAATATATATGTTTAACATTGAAATAAATCAAGCATTCATAATTCTGTTCTCTGAAATATAAAATTTCTCGAAAACAATCGTTGTTATCAGTACAAACTCTTTAAATACATTCCATTGATATATTCTACATAGCTTTTGGCGCCGACGTTTGTCGCTTATCATTCAATGTAGGTGTAAAGATAATATCTATATTTTAAAGTGTTTTTTATAAGTGTTAGTATAAATATTGTGATGAATATTAAATGCAGTCAAATATTTTCCGGAAATCTAAATTTTATTTCAACAATTTATATTATTATTTATAGTTTAGTTAAACATTAGATATTAATAATATAACTAATATCTGTACATTTTGTATATATTCAACATTTTATGGGTTAGCTCTTACAAGAGACATGTCTAACGTTTATGTTAACAATTATAAGTGTGTTTTATAAATAGCCATGACGTTTGCCTTTTGCAATCAGCTGCCTTCAACGTTATCTTAAAGGAGTGCCATTCACTGTCCAAGATTACTGCTTTATCTCATGATAGATCCAGATGCTAAATAATATCTCAAGTATATCAATCTGCAACATTCTAAGAATTGTTTCTATGCGATACAAAAGAATATTTACATAGTTATTTACATTATGATAACCTTATATTTTCTCCAATGCAATTAAAATATAGGATCTTTTTACATTGGTTAATAGGTACGAGTGCTGGCAGAATATTTAGCGTCAGATACAAATAATATAAAAAAATAATAGTTGTTTTTAACATGATTCATAATTAGTCATAGTAAATTTATTATTAGGTTTATAACTGACTGGTTTTGAACTTCAACCTTTTAAGTTTTAAAATAACATTTAGTTCACAATTAGGTCTGTCGCTACACATACGCGTCATTGTACAAACGCGCTTGTTAACTATTTGTTGATTTGGCCGTCAATGTTAAACAATACATTTGTAGGACTAAACAATTAATGTAATAATTGTACAATTAATTGGTACATTGTTAGAATTCCGTGCTTTTTAGGAAAAAGAGAAGCCTTATAAGATTACTCTGTTGTTCGTCTGTCTGTCTGTCTGTCAAGACTCCGTATCTCATGGAAAGTTTGGAGTTGTTGAGTTGAAATCCAAACTATATATTCAGATCTACGGCCCCATGATTTTCTGATAAAAACATATTTCTATATTTACTGAGAAAAGAAATATGGTCGTTTATGTCGCAAAAATACATATTTCGATATTATAAAGGGAATCAAAATTCATAGGATATTTTCGGTTAACCTAGAATTATGAAATCGGGCAGCTAGCCTCTACAGGTAGTACTAGTTCAGAGAAAAATCCGAAAACTATACATTTGGGGTTAAATCCCAATTTTTGACCAGAACCCGCGGTGAGCGAGCCCGACTCGCATTTTGCCGGTTTTTTTCAGTTTCCCGCTGTTTCCCGTGTGTAGCAAGGTAGGTAGAGAAAGTACAGAGCTAAGACTCTCCGCCCGTCCCTATCCACCGAATTCTGGAGGCAAAGCGTATTCAGTTGTAGAGCCACGATAATTTGTCTATAATTCCAAAAAGTCTTAATGGGGTGACATATATAGAAACATAGCATTGTACCGACATTGCGACCGACAAGCATTAAGGTCGGTTAACATCAATTAAGACTATTCTCATTGAATGAGTCAGTCACCGTCCATTGAGAGGTATTAGTTAGAAGGGAGCTAGTGCGAGCTGTTTGATGCAAATTCTCGTTATTTCATTAAAGTAATGTCTTACGTCCGGCGAGACGCGTGTTGTCGCCTCGTGTTGGCAGTGCTCAGCGCCAATTACACGATGTATATACATATATTTTATACCTATATATGCAATAAGTACGAGAATTTAATTAGATTATTTTTTTTTATGTCATGCTGTATCCCACACTCAACAATGTAGGCAGATGCAAGCTAGTATTAAGAAACTGAGTTCTCCGTTTTAAGGCGAATTGTTTGGGCTACCGTAGAAATAAAACAAGATAATTTTGTAAATATAATGCGTAATTGTAATCTGATCTTTTGAAACAAACCAGGATACGAGATCAAATATATAATATAATTTATTCTTAAAATTCATGTGTACCTTCTACGTACAATTACTTTGGTTTAAAAATTAATACAAAATTCTGCAGTAATAAGTACTTATGTCAATTGTGTTAAGTGATTTACGTAATAAGTTGCCATAATTAAAAAAAAATATGGAAACTTTACAAGTTTGTTTACTGTTAATATATTTTATGTAATACTATTGATTTTTAACCGACTTCATGTATAAAGTTATAGAAATGAACAACAAAATAAATTCAACGTTTTATTGTTAATAAATTTTGTCTATAAAAATAAAAAAATTGTCACAAATATATTCAAAAATACTTGTTTATATAATTATCACATCTTTTTGGTGTGAATGTCTAACTTTTAGAAGTCCTTGACACCGGGGACGGAGAACTGTTAATAACCTATTATTAACACACTCCGTTCTCCAATTTTCGTTTCTTTTAGAGAATACGTTTTGTTTTATGTAATAATTATAACATTTACTTTCATTGACGGTTACTACCCATAAACCTATATTATTTTTTGGGAAACAGTTGTTTATAGCATATGAACTGCTCGACATGGATTTATTTTACTTTACAAGGGTTATTTCTCCATCCAAACAAAGCTGCGCCTGAGTCAGCGGTGCAGCGTAAATATTTTTATTTCGAGTGCGTTCTGCCTCTTTGTTTTGCGAATGACTCGCTCCGCCCAAGCGCCACTACCACATTTATACGGACAAAGTGTGTAAACAAATTCACATTTCCTTACTAAATATTTGCGTGTTAGGGCCCACTCAATATGAGTGGAATTTGTAGAAATTACACTTAGAACTGTTAGTTATAAATCAAAGTTAGTATAACTGTATAGTGATAAGAATTGTCGATAACACATTTACAAAATCGTGATGCCGCTGTTTTGAAATCGTCAAACAGAAAGCGTTTTTTAACTCCATTGCATAAAATGACGGTGCATATATTTTCTCGCTGCTTTATTGTCAATTTCTCTGGTTTAGTCTTAAAGTAAAGAAAATGTCGCATACTAAGCAGGTGTAGAATGTAAAGCGCCATGTCCCCTCATTAGAAGGTCCGCGCATAGATCCTTACAAAGTATTATCGATCGTTGTGCGCAATACAAACATTCTACGTTCTCGAAATATTATATTAATTGTATAGAGATTTTAACGCCACACGATGAGAATAACAACTTGTACATAAAGTATTTGTGGATCGAGGACCACTCGGGGATGACGCACAAGTGTTTACCTCCAGGGAGAGCAGAAATAAAGCAACGCGGACGGGGCCGGGTTATCGTAGCAGTGTTACTCAGCGGTCAATGTACCTACCAGTTGATATCGCAGCTATTAACAACAGCGAAACGATACGCTTCTATTATTCTAACAATACTTAATTAAAAATTTATGCCTTTCATATCAATTGTAAAAAAACTTATTATTTTTTTATCGACAAATACTGAGTTGGCTCTAATAACGCTCACAAATAAGGATAATGGCGTTTCAAACATTATGGTCCACCGTGGTACATATTTGTTTCCTTCTCATTGTTATTGAAATACATGTGTGTAGTTATGACTTGTGTCATGCATATATTGGCAATAAGATAAAATTGTAAAGACAAGATGTATGCGAGCCGTGTGTCACAGACCTCTTGCGTTAGGGCTTCGAGATAATGAATTGCTGTCACTTACACTTATGTTACAAAAGCTTCAAAGTTCAGAAAAAAAGAAAAAAAAATTGTCATTAAGCTAAATAATAATATGAATAAGTAAATAATAATATGAACAAGTGACCTAAATATAAATTATATGTGTCCTTATAACGTGTACATAGGTGTTACATCTAGGTGTATAGTTTTATATAACGATAACAGTTATAATACAAATATATACTTAGAGAAACTTATATGAACTTATAGCATACCGTTTTTTTTTTATGGTCGAGACCAAGAGATCGCCTTTGATGAACAGAATGACTGATGAAAAAGGCAATTTCTATTTGGAATTTGCAAATGTTTAAATTAGTTCAAAATACAAAACTACTACTCGTGTTACTAGCAACAAGTTTGCTTGTTCACGCTAAATTTGTTCTCAATCGTTTGGCCGCATTTCAGCACGCACTGGTCAATCTAAAACCGATTTTAAATTATGTCGGTTATTTATATAGAATTTATCTTTGTTTTACATTCATTTTGACATAAAATAAAATAAATTTGAAATGTATATAGATAGCGATTCTACAAGTATGAAACGATTAAGGTTATTCAAATATGAGTTAAACAAAAAGGTATATAATGTATCGTGTAAAGTTTATTTTCAAGGTAACGCGTTTTTTGTTAGTGCCCGAGTGACATTTCAAAATAATATTAAACTTCTTTTAATACTTAAATAATACGCGATTTACTTTTAAATTTGTTGATTTAATATAGAACACAAAATGATTATAATCGAATGTGAATACAGTTTGATTTGTAATGGTGTGTTAGAATATTTGAGCAGAGCACCGTTAGGCTAGAACTGCCAGCTAATGCTATGTTCCACTTCCCTAGATGGTTGGCGGTGCCTTTGTGCATTGACCCGTACATGGCTCGGAGCACCGACCAGCTCCCTAACATTGATATCATCTTAACCTTTGAATTACATGTTCCTAATAGGAAATGATCACGCTGTATCTCCCACATAGCAGGGTGGGCAGAGGGAACCTAGTGTAAAAAAACACCCATTTTTCGCCGAAGTTTTGCCTCAATACCAGAGCGAAGTAATGGAAATATAGATGCTAATAAATATTCCATTTCATCTAGTCGGGATTCAATCCACAACCAGACGCGTTTACAATCACACATTTGCGCCCCTGAGCCACAACTGGTCGCTTTTTTGGTTTATCTTATAGGAAATTGTAAACTTAACTTCTAGAAATTCTATGTATATCACCTATGGCCATAACGTGTTAAATAATTCTAGTCAACTTTAGCTCTCCAACATCCCGCTTTTCAAATTAAGTCTAAGCACTAAGTGGGTATAAAACTTAATAACTATTTATATATCTTAGAACATAAATGTCATTTAGGTAGGTACTTGGCAAGGATGAGTCGATTCATACTTAATTTGGCTTGAGTCACAAGAGTCAGTCAGTTAGTTTTTTTACAAACTTGCCTCTCAATAGTTTAATTCGTGTAGTTGTAGGTACTTCCTCTTATGTTTAATTAATATTATTTTATATGTTGGTTACAGTCGTTAGGGAAAACCAAAATACTTGAAAAGCACTAATGTACATTTAATTATTGTTATATTATTTAATATTTTATACAAGTTTAAGCGTTTTGCTATATTTTATACAATTTCAATTATGTCGACAGTTTTTTTTATATTTTACATATCAGCATAATCTTTGCATAAACTTTGTATATTACCCAATAAAACAGAAACATGTGGTCTTGTAAGAATTTGGCATTTTTATTTATTAAGTACCTATCAATTTTATTCATAACATAATAAGATAAAATCAAAGATGCCCAGCACTTAAACAGACATTGCCGCTTGTAACCTAAGCTGAGGAGTCAAAGTACGGCCGCATTCCTGAGCGATCGTCCTCGCCTTAAACGGGTGGATGTCGCCGGCCACAAGTGGCATCGCTTGCACTGGGAATATTGCGCCTGAGAGATTCACACACACCCGGCTATGGAGATAGCAGGTTTTTTGACAAGTCTTAGAGGATCAAATAAACATCTCTGTTATGTAACGTTCTCATATCGCGTGGCAAATAAATGTATCAATTCTATAGTAAATTTTACAGTTATATTGGATTTAGTATTTTAAATATATACTATTCTATAGAATAGCCGCACTATTGTTATATATTATTTGTTAGTGGAATTGTCAGTTATAGCAGTATATTTGCAAGCTCGGCGTTCGTACCGTTACCCGACTGGAATGGGACCATCCGCTCTATCGGTTCAAGCCCCCTTATGATTTCGATAGATACTTATTCGATTATATTATAATATAACTTGCTTTGGTTTAAAATAAAACAATAAAAATATTCTATGGCTGAGTGAGAGATAGCAAAGATGTGATGATGATGATGATGAAACACAAATAAGAGGAAAATATTCAGTTGCCAGTTGCAACAGCTGAATCCCATATATGAAATTGATGTTCTTGCAAAATAAATCTTAGAAAAACCATTTCCAAATTAGCTTTAATATGTAAAATTTTGTCTTCTTCGAGGAAATGTCAAACACATACAAAGTGTTACTCACCGCTCCTTTGTCGTACATACATGAAATCCAAATTTATAAAATGTTAAGCAAATGAACCTTGTTTATAAAAGTGAACGACCGCATTTTTATGATTTTTAGGGTTTCGAATCTCAAAACAAAAAAAAAAAAACAAATTCTTAATGTACCTAATATATAAAATTTTAATAATTTTGTTCTTTACCATATTATATAACTATATACATACATAAAAACTATCTCCGTCACATGGGAACCCATTCTCTCTATAAACTTAAAATAATAGATACGTAGGCATGTATCTAATTAATATTACTTTTAAGGCGCTGTTAAGTCACGCAACAAACAATGGCGGCTGATGTGTGACAATAGTGGAATCGTGCGCACGAGTTTGAGTTAAGCTTATACCTACTATTGATATTTGTATCTGCTATTTGTTTTCAATTATTTTTATATGACGCCCTTAGGTCATGAAATTGAATTATCATAAATACGAGTTCACACTATTACATTATTCTAATTTCTCAATCCAGCGCACATCTGCGACCCAGTTGACGCTCCAGAAAGAGTTTCTTACAAAAACATCGTATTACATATGAATAGAAACTGGATTGAATTTATTAATACGTAATTTGGTACGGGCCCTGCATTAGGGAGGCGAATAAAAGGTAGCGAAATCTGTGAATAATAACACTTCAGCCCCGTTGCCCCCTCTTTAATTGCTAGAATTAAACTTGTTTCGACTTGAATCTCGCAAGATACGTTATAATATCATCTTTTTGTCATCTCGTTATACCTATTAGTGTAACCGGTTGTTTTTAACAGTCTATCTACTGTAGTACCTGTTTATAAAAACTCTCACAGCTCTTTGTCTATGATATGTAATATGTATATACATGTGAAATGAGTCATTTTATCATTTATACGCTTATATTTTTCCGTGTAGTCAATATCTATTTGGAACTCTTGTCTTACTGGTAGCGTTTTATTGCTATAGTTACGTTATCCGACCTTAATTTAGTTTTAGGTGGACCCGTTTGTCATGTACTAGCTATGGGCGGATAGGGGCAGCATAGTAACATCAACATCGATATAATAAATATGCCATACATATTATTCAAACCACATATCGACCACAACAGGAAAAGCCCACATCTGTGATATTTATTTATATATACAAGCTATACATGATTGTAACTTGTAAGCGATCCAAAAAAAGAATAAAAAAATTAATTACACCAATAATAAATGTAAAGGAAGAACGAGTAAGATCTCAACGTCATAGTTTTTATGACTAGACATGCGAATTTAGAGTAGATTTTGTATATTTTTTTCAAAATGTTTTAAAATTAATAGCACTCATCATAAATAAAGAGTACCACCCAATAAGAGATTGTATGGGACTCGTAGATTGGTAGATGTAAGCCGTCCCTAGTATACACTAAAGCCTTACGGTGCTCCTTCCGCCACAGGCCGTTACTCAACATGCAATGCCTCCAGAATATTGCAAAAAGTGGGGAACGGAAGAGTCTTAATGGAAACGGAGTGACTTAACTCTAAGTTTACATGATCCCTTTGCCCACTCGATTAAGTGCAGGATACAGCGTTAAGCAAAGGGTACATGGAATAAAAGAATGTTAACTTAGTGGAGCTCAACTTATTTGGATACCTTTCGACTTTAGTTGGATATTCATACCTTTCGACTTTAGTTTGTTTGATATTTTAACTTATAAAATATTATTTTTGGTCAACTTCATAATCAAATCTTTAATTCATATATACGTACAAAAAAGGAAAATAGTTTTCCTTTCTAGTTGTCCGAAAACTAAAAAAAAAAATCAATAACACCGTAAGTGTACTTCACTCTTCCGGTTGAATCATTGGACTCATTGTCACATCAACAATTATATTTCACCAGTATTATCATTTGAAAAAATATGATAACAATAAAAAAAACTATAATATCATTTAAATCTTTAATTTAATCTTTACTTTAATTTGCAACAAAGTTAAAATATAGAATGAAAATAACCCTTTAATAAGCGAATTCTAAATTATGCAATGGGAGTTGGATCCCAAGTATATTTACAATTTACAGATCCAAGGGAGTCAATGAGCGAGATATCTTTAGGTGAAAGATTCAAATTAATCTGAATATTTTCAATAATGCGATATTGATTTGTTGACTTTGGGATTACTGCAACTCCTTTTTCAATAGCCCACGCCAGCAAGACCTGGGCCCGGGAAGCTTGGTGCTGTCTGGATATATCCTTAATTATTGGATCATCTATTAATGAGGTGTTGTTAAACGCCAGACCCCCAAACGAACAATATGCTTGAATACGTATATTACTACTGTCGCAATATTTCAATAAATCATTTTGATAATATTGTGGATGCCATTCAACCTGCAATAGTTTAGGGTAGTTTATGACCTGTTTTTACTGTACAGTTACTTTTAGTAATGTTTGACAAAAATCTCTTTTTATTATTTTACGCTAAAAATATATTTCTTAGATTATTATCGTCTTACCTGGTTTACCATTGGCACAACGTCACTTGACTCCATCAATTGTGATAAGTGTCTCACTGTAAAATTTGATACTCCAATTGCTCTAACTTTACCTTCGTTATAAAGTTTTGTGAATACTTCCCAAGCTTCTATGCGCAGTGATGCGTTCTTAGGACTTTTTGCATCTATTTTAGCAGCACCAGGGAAGTGAATAAGATACAAATCGATATAATCTAAACCTAAATTTTGCAGGGATGTATCAAATGCACTTTGCACGAATTTACCTCCAAGATCGGATGGTGCTGTAAAAAATTAATTACATACATATTTATACATGAATAATTAACTAAAGATACACGAAACAGAACCGTTATGAATAGAAAAAAATATATAAACAACAACATTAATAGTTTATACCAACAATAACAACATTTTGAAAAATAATTAAATACTTACACAATTTTGTTGTCACGAAAATGTCTTCACGAACGAGTCCATATTTTGGTAGTAATTGTCTTAAAGCGTTTCCAATAAACTTTTCATTCCGGTAAACAGCAGCAGTGTCTGAAAATTAAATAATTTCAAGAAGTACATTATAATAAGTTTATTAAGTTGTAACTTATTTTTGTTATTCTCTTACCAAAAAGCCTGTATCCAGCAGCGAGAGCACAATCCACTGCCTTGTATATAACTTCACTATCAGAGACACGATACGTTCCCACTAAAACAAAAATAATAAGTTTATTATACTTAGTTGCAGTGTAGAATAAAATTATATATTCATGAATTATTTAAAAAATAAATTCATATATGACTTAAAACATCCTAATAACTTAGGTAATGTACTGTAAGATAACATTTAAATACTTAGTACCACCGATCACAGCTTTCCTCACCAATGTAGGGCTTTTGTCAGGTTCAAATAAAATTGAACTTTTTATTTTAACGTTAAAGTTTATTATTTAATTTAATACTTTGAATTGATCAATACACATGAGTGTCATGATATTGTTTCAAGTGTGATCTAACCCATTATACTTTACTTTTTAGTTTACTATCTGTGTCATATTTTTTACATTTCTTTTCAATAAAGCTTAACAATATATATTGTTTTATTATTTTCTTAATATCTAAATACAGATATTAAAAATTAAATGAAACACTAGACTGATCTGTCATTTGGGTTCAGATCCATTCATTTCATCTCAAAAACTCCAGTAATAATCTTCTCCAGACAGTATTAGATATTTAAATTCCACTCAGATAAAATTTTCACATTCTACTCAAAGGTAGAAGGATAGGTAGAAAGCTGTTCTTAATAAGTATCGAATATAACACTAAAAATAGTGAGCGCGGTTTAACAGGATTCACTAGAGACTATTTGAAACATATTTATATTAATTTGCATAAATCATTATATTATTACAGGGAGGGTGATGTATTTGTAAACAAATACACGGAGTATATTATATTATGTATTATAATAATAAATATTTGTTTATTGATATAATATTTAAAAATATAAAAAATGACTGTCATTTAAGTTGGATTGGCTTAACACTTTAAAGTTTAATAGCCTTTAAAGTTTAAACCATAGATATTAGTCCTAATATTTAAAATTTTATTTTGTTGATATTTAATACTGTAATAATTAAAAGTGCAGAGTTCATATAAAAGTATTATCGGTGAATGTGACTGTGTGTGTGTGTGTGAGTATTAACAATTTGTCTTTCTGTAAATGATAAGAGAGCATACTTACATCCTACAGCCGGCATTTTGACCCCATTTCTCAATGTAAATTGCATGTCTCCAATATTTTGTATTCCGGCCATTACGAAACCGTTGCTTTGAACAAGTCTAAAATAAGTAAAAGTTTATGTTTATTCATGCAGCACCAGGATTATTATTACACTGAGTTTAATTTACAGTAAATTGACACCAAGTTGATTGGTACTTGCCAAGTGAATGTTGTTAACCAATAAATAATAGTCCATTTAAGCAGACGCGGAAACGGAAGTAAGCGATTCCAATTAGGAGAACGTTATAAAAACCCACCAATCGAACAGTGTTTTAAAAACTCAATTGTTATTTCATATTATTATTTGAATTGCGTTTTATTACTGTTTTTTGGAAGTATTCAAAGATTTGAAATTTTTATAAATTATTATTTTGGAATTAAATCAACTTCACGCTGTACCCTGCGCATAGTAGGGTAGGCAGAGGGATCTTCGTGTTAAGACATTCCGTTGCCCACTTTCCGCCAATTTCTGGAGGCATTGCGTGTTGAGTGGCGGAACTCAACGCCGCGATTGGTCTAGACACCAGAGCGAATGAAATAAAATGAATTGAAATATACAAGTACAAAACAAAAAAAATGAACTGAAAACAACTCGTTATGTTCCATAAATGTAATAAATACAGCGGCCGCGGCAGCGGGACAATTGCATGCACGCGACAGTTGCTTTTTTGTCATGACCGACTATATCCCCATTTGGCCAATAATGAGAATCGGTGATCTCATGGCGCCTCGTCATGTCTTTAAGCAGTCACGCCGACCAAAATAACCGCCAGCCGTGCCCTGATGCAACTGCCGAATCAGATTCGAGTGGGAAGAAATATAGGCCAATTTCATATTGACTAGACAGATACGTTTGTTAAGTAATAACTGGCTTTGTAAATATTAGGGCGTAACTATTTTTGAAGCTCACGTTAATATGAATTTAACGTATATTATAAAAATAACTTTAAATATATTGAATTTTCTACATAAACATTCTTTCAGTATTCAATCAAATTCGATTCAAAAAGTACGTAGTAATCGTAATTTTAATTTCACTTCAATGGAAGAATATAAAAACTCAAAAAAAAAAACATGTGGAACATTGGTGGTGGGTGGTTACCCCATTTTTCCATCCTCATACTCCATTTCTTTGTTAACTCCGTGCTCTGTCTTATCCAAAAAAACTGAATGTACAATCAATACATCGAAGTACATATTTAAAATGACCAATTCGGAGAAACATGTTACGGGCACAGTCCATTGAACCGACTTCAAATTCACGTAATACTTACCAGGGCACGTGTTTACTTGAAGTAGATATTTTGGAAGAAATCTAATAGTTCTTCTTGTGATTCACGTACATTCTCAAATAGAACTAGCTTCTCTTTACGGTGTTAATTAGTAAAACACAGTTATGTGGGTGAATGAACGTTTAGTGGATTTAAATATAGTTTTTTTTTTAAATATAGTTATTTAAACAGTATAGTTACGACTTACTTGTAATAGTTGTTTTCAATATAACTAGTAGATTTGAAAAATAGTTCACTACAGGCAAAGAAAATCCAGAAACAAGTCTATTTGTCTCCACTTTTCACCTTGCCATTTAAAGAGCACTGCAGAAGACACGATAATGAGCGTGTCTAGAGACTGAACGATACGAAGATATATTCGTGTACCGTCATTTTAAAATTTTTTCACTTATTATAATTTTATAATTTTTTGGTACTAACATTTCTGGAGTGGGTACGAAAATATACTTCGGGGTATGGGTCATGGAACAACCATAATACCGGAATTATTATATTATTCGATAAAAAAGGTAAAGTTTGAATACATCTTGACGTTTGATCTACGTTTGTTCTACGTTATAAGTTAAAGAGAAAATAATTTACATCTAAGTATTTTCACTAAATTAGTTAATAAAAAATAGTTTATCATCGTCGTGGCGCAGTGGCACAAGGGTGCCGCCCGTAAACGCAACGGTTGTGGGTTCAATTCCCACTCGAGGAAGTGAAATATTTCTTTACGTTTATATTTCTATTTTTCTTCGCTCTGGTGTCGAGGCAAAGCGCGGCGTTGAGTTCTGCCACTCAACACAAAATGCCTCAAGAATTCGGCAGAAAATGAGGAACAGAGTGTCTTAACACCGAGGTTCCCTCTGCCTACCCTGCTGTGTGCGGGATATAGCGTGAAGCTGAAAAAAAAAATACAAAGACGTTAAAACCGACCTGAACGTTTATGCAAGACGATGGCCACTAGACAAGAGCGAAGACCTTATCAGCCTCTGTTCTCTAATAACCACAATGTAGTGGAACCGGGGCACAAGTGTACGACGATAAACGCAGCTAATTATGGGTTCAATCCCCACTCCAGGCAATTAAAGATTTATTTAAATATATATGTTCATTTCTTCGTTCTGGTGTCGAGAGTAAGCGCGGCGTTGAGTTCCGCAGCTCAACACGCGATGTCACCTGAATTCGGAGGGAACTGGGAAACGGAGTGTCTTAACACTAGTTTCCCTCTGCTTACCCTGCTGTGGTCGGGACACAGTATGAAGCCACAAGCTAATATAAAAAATACAAGTATATAAATAAAAGGGACATGAATTAACAGTGGACGCCTAGTAAACGGGAACATTCTCAATCAGTTCGATAAAAGAATATTAAAAAGTAAAATTCATTTATACATTATATTTAAAAAAATACAGGCTAAAAATAGTGAAACCGCGATAGGGTGCTTTGTATGTAAAAATATTTATACATACATAATATACATATTACATAATTTGTATGACTTTGCTATGAGCTTTTTAATTTATCAGCATATCATTAGTTATAAATAATAGAACAACATTGAAATGTGAAAGCACTCCGAGACTTAATGCATTGTACAACGAAGAAAAATTATAAATAGTAATAGACAATAGTAAGAAAGTTCTAGAAACTCGATTATCCGGACTAATTGTTGTCGTTTGTCATTCGGATAATCGATTGTATAAGCAAAAGCTGGTTTTGTGCATATGTCATGAAAATCTACGTTTATTAAGAAATTATTAACATTTTCCAAAAAAGGATTTAGACATAAGTATATGAATATGTACGCAATTACATACATTTAAGATTTCTTATGTTTCTTTGTAATAGGTTGTATAGAATAATTATAGCGTTCGATAGTCCGGATGGACAATCGCGAATCCGTATAACAGAGGGCCGGATAATCGAATTACTACTGTATACAAGTAAATTAAGGTTTCTTTTATAGCTATTACATAAATGAAGCAGGAAAAAAGAGTTAGACGTGGGGTAGGGGCACAAGCGCGTTACTGTAAACGTAATATATTTAATAATTTCTTTACCGCGCTCTGGTAATGAGGCAAATGGCGGCATTTAGTTCCGCTACACAAAACGCAATGACTCTAAAATTCGACGGAGAGTGGACAACGGCAAAAGATGAATTATAATGTTGTAATGCGGAATAAATAGTTTATAATATTTGCAATAAGTAATGAAGTAGATGTGGGCTTTTGCGGCGTAGGCGCACCGTAGATGTCATCATATTCAAATACAGAATGTAACTAGCGTGTCGTGTCTATGTTCGCTCAAGGGCGAGGAATGTCAGTACCTATCCATTTTTACCCCTTATGTATTCTCTGATATTTAGAGATTCAATGTATAATAACTAAAAATATAATAAAAAATATAATATTAGCTCAGTAGGACTGACTATTCACGTTAGTTGAGGGTTCCGTTCCCACATACCCACAAAACATGACACTGCGGATCTTTACTGATAAGTGACATATATATTTTTTTCTATTATTAAAAAGGAAATAAATAAATTATTTCATATTTTTTAGTTCATATCTTTACTTAAATACGATTTTATTGCCTTAGTATCTGCGTATCTATGTGACAACAAGTACTTAATCCAATTTTGTTTTTAGTTCGATAGTGACTGATAGACAGCACCAATCTATACCAATTAAATGCTATAAAACGGTAATTGCGTATTTAGTTACAATAAAATCCATAAGAGGGAGCTGCTATGGCTAATACGGTAGGTAATAAGTTCAGTTCAAACGTAGGCGTTACCTGAGTCACATGGTGTTACAGTAGGTAATGTACTATGTAAGTGGACTGACCATTTCTACATACAATTTAACATTCACATTAAATATTTACTATACTCATATACATGATATATTTCTATAGAGATATTATATTTAATACTCAACAGATAATATTGTAGATTTTGTCGCAGAGAGAACTTAATGTTAAGACACTAAGCTTAGTTAAAAAAAACCCTTAGTTTTAGAGCTTGTCTATCGTCTATAATGAAAGATTAAATTAAATTGCACGTGGGTGTCACTGTTTCGTGTCATTATTTAAATTTATCTGTACGATAAATATAGCAAAGTAAAGAAGATTGTCTCGATGGATACATCTTTATTTTCGTGATAAGATTCTAATTAATAATGACTGCCACGGTATTGTTCTATCGCGAGTGAGTGTACTTAATATATGTAGATTAGATACACTTTAGACTAAATCTATTACACTGATAACGTATTTAATGCGTAGTAATAATGAAGACAATAACAACTTTATGTATAGATGAGAAGATGATGAAGATGAGAGAAAGAGATGAAGTAAGTAGATGGAGTCTATTCCAAAAATTCAAGTTTTTATTTTATTTTTAGCTTCGTGCTCTCTCGCGCATATAGCAGTTTAAACAGAGGTAAAGTAAGTTTTTGGCAGTATGATCTTGGCCTAGAATAATATCACCCTGGTACTGGTAAGTATGTGGCGACTAAAGTACTTGTGGTAGAGTCACGTCACCGGCAATGGCAATACGTATGGGCAGAGTCAAATATTTTTTCTCTCTTGCCTCACTTGAAAGCAATCAGCATTTCTTGAATAATTTTTTTTTAAAGTTCAAATCACTAAAAACATAAAATTTCAATTGAAAAAAGAACATTATAATTTATAACGTTTCCACGTCACTGTCAGCTAGTCAAGGTAGTGCAAGATCCTCGTTTCCGAAGACAGAAACTCTACAAGTACGAGGATAGAGGATAAAAAGTGGAAGCTATAGGTGTGCAGGGCCAAAAAATAGACGCATTCCATTGTCGATTGCAAACGAGACTCGCCGCTTTGCAATGGAGTCGCAGAACTCCAGAATAACCTTGCTGACTACAGAATAAATGTGGATGCGGTATAAGTTTTTGATCCAATTGACGATCTTCCTAAATTTATGTTTGAAGTTCGCAAGACAAAAATATTTGACATGGTAGTATAAGTGATTTATATCAAATTTGAGGTCTAAAGCTTATCAATATTTAAATTCTAATCATTGCTTTATAATTTCTATATCAGATATATAGTTCTAGGCCTGTAGGTCTGAACTACATAAAGTTTCAATTAAAATTATTTTATCATTAATTTTATCGCCTCCATAGTTCGTGGTTTGGAGTTGTATCGGCTCAGTGCAGGGCGTAATGCGGTGCAATCACCGAGCGTTCCCGTGAGAACGCGACCGACACCCATGCAGCCACATGCCATGTGAAGAGGTCAAACACCGTAGTACTTTGCGAAAATTTACTTAAGCTTTTTTATTTTGTTAATATTTACAACCTACATTCTATATACATACTACAAGCATACAGTAGGCCTTAAAAAAGAAACAAATTTTGAGACTAAATATTTATTTAAATTAAAAAATATTATATATTTCTTAATAAGTAAGAAATTTTGAGGTTATCATATTCAACGGCAATATAATTACTGAATGAATAAATCTAAAAATAAGTGTGGTAAGTGATATCTTTATATGTAGGACGTTTCAATACATCAAGTTCAACCATTCTCGTAGGTATGTCTATTGGGATTTTTAACCAATTAACTAATTTACTTATAACGAGGCGAACACGTTACGGTAATTTAGGCCGAGTCGTTGTCCCTTAACAACTTGAAGGACGGACAAATCTGCATTCCACACTGAGAGGTTCAACTTTTTGCACAATTTCTTAGGAGTAACCGTCTATTACCGTATATGAAATAGACGAGATATTCAAAGAATAAGAGTGTAGCTATGGTTTATGCAATATATATATAGCATTATAATATATCTACGTATAAAAAACTGAGCACTTTAAATTATTTTTCTAATTCTTAAATATTATTAATAGGTAATTTACTATAAGAAACTCTTTTGTTCCTCCCGCGATTATTCCAAGAAACCTCTCCGTGTGAAAACATCGAACAATGAATTTAAAGAACGTCGTAGCTCAAAGGAACAGTTCATTGAAGACGCCAAGCGTTACCATAACTAATTGAGCCCCTTCGTCCCCTTCACTTCAAGAGTTTCCAACTTCAAACGGGCAATTGTATGTTTTCATAGAGACCTTACAAAATTGGTCGACCCGTTCACATATTATCCATTGAGGCTCCTTCACACGGTCAAAGACGACAAAAAAATAATACAAAAACCGTTATGTTCCCGAAAAAATATTCCCATCATTCTTGAATATCTCATTGAGAAATCTACGTGCGCGTCCACAGGCACGTCTTGATAATCGTCAATTAAACAAGATTTTGTAAATAAAATACACTTTCATCTCAAAAAACGTTGAAAGATATTTAAATAAATTTATGACAGTCATTTTAACACTTTATGACAGGTAAGTAAATATGCAGAAACTCCGAAAAACATGTGAATTGTTTCTTCAAATATATATATTTTTAACTCATAGTAACATTATTATTAAAAAAAGTTATGAAAAAATGGTAAAATAATATATAATTAGATTTTGCGTTTCTATTCGTAGAATACGTATTCGTTAATAGAAGACAACAAAAACGACCCTGTCTCAATAATAACTAACACATGGGTCACAAATGTGCGTGGGACCGACATCAAGCGACATTGCTTCAATGGAACGCTCAGTTCATAAAGATACGATATCGTATGCCATAAACATTCTCACGATTCCACCAGACTCCACCAGACTCCACCAGTCTAGATTTTCTATAAGACGTAATATGTGTTGTAACTAAATATATAATATATTTTGATACAATAACGTAATGAGGATTTAGTAAAAAGATCAACTTTTGGATATGTAAGGAATGCATGTACGAGGCGCGCTTTGCCTAAGGGTGCATTAAGCTATCATGCGATCCGGGCACTCGTCTAGTCTGCATTCTTAAACCAGACCCGGCTCAAGAATGTCTACAACCAGCAACGCGAGACGGAAGGAGCAGCAGCGGAAGCGGTTCATGGAAATGCTATCCAAACACCTGAAGGTTCCAAATACCATAATGGTATTTTCTATTGTAAGTCTTCTGATAATGATGTTAAGGTTCAAAGTTATTGGCACGTTTGAATGGACTTAACTATGGTTCATAACTGTGAAATGAAATACTTGGGTAAATATACAACGGCGCTAAGATAACATATTCTTCGAGTGAAATTGAACCTTATTACGTGGGCATAAGAATAATAATGAAACGTTCATAATATGGTGTTGTATCGATTTTAATCGCGAATGTTCGATCCCGCGACGCGCAACCGTTTCGCTCCAGTGTACCGCGCATCCTGCCCTATACAGACTCCAATTTTCTTTAATGTATATTAAGTTTTCTATAAATAAATTTAAAAAATGTTCCAGCAATCAGCTTCACAGTGAAACACGCATATAGCAGGGTAGGCAGAGAGAATAATGTTAAAACACTCTGTCAAATTGCAATCTGAGTAATGGAATTCGACCTCGCGCTTTGCTTTGGTACCAGAACTAAGAAATGAAAGTATTAATAAATAATATTTAATTGTAACTCGAGTGGTATTCGCTTTAGGATGCGAACGGACGTCAGAAATCATAACAGTCAAATGTTGATTAAACAATCTATCGGCTCCCGCATGCCTCCGTTCCCGCCTCTTTCAATTGTAAGCAATTATTGGAAATCAATTGACGTCGAATTGACTGAACGAGGCAAATGAGATATTTTTAACCGACATAAAAAACAAGAAGTTATCAGTTTCTCTTCTATTTCTGTTTAGCTTCCAAGCATGTATTCTAACTTTCAACAATTATAGTGATAAATAATTTGGAAGATATATGAAGACACAATATTTTATATATTATTTTTATTGATATTAATAATTTCTATCATATAATAATAGATAATAAATATACCCTACTCATTAAAAGGGCGAGTCTTTCTATAACATAATGAAATTATGAATGGAGGAGGTGTTCTTAAGATATAACTGCGGTTCGAGTCATCGTATCAATATCAGGCTAGTGGTGAAAGTGAGGTCGTACAGCTTTCTACCGGCGCACTGCCAGTCTACACGGACTTGCGAAACCCAGTTTTTTCTATTACAACTTGGAGATTGGAAAGCTATACATTTTCTGATTGATGAAATATGTATTTTTTTTGTAATTACACTAAAGAGATCAGAGACAAAATAAAAACAGTATTAATTAAGGGAAAGTTCGTATAAAATTTAATTTGTAACCATCTAGATTATACGCATTTCATTTGAAATATCTATAAATCAAAATAATAAAAAAAGCTTTCAAATAATAAAAATGAGTTTTCTAAGTATCAAATTGCGCAAACACGGCAATATTGCTTACATTATTCTTTTTACTTTACTGTCGTTGACTTCTTTAATACCGCCAGTGTATGTTACGTTTTATGTAAAAACATTCGGCTGCGGTGAAAACACGATGAGACATTTTAATTTATTTCAAAATTATACTAATATCCAATCTTTCGATATCCTCACTCCACCGCCATCTTAGAATAGTTCGTTTACGATAATAACATTAATTTGATTTACAAATATATATTATATTTATAAATATTCACAAAAAAAATCCCTTCAAGTCAAACTTGCCATTAACAAAGCAACACAATAGGTGTATATCATAGTGTGAGAAGCCATTCTTCGCTTCTTTGAAGGCAAGGAACACAATGTCCATTGTGCAACTTCTGTGGACAAACGAGTGGAAACGAGATCCTTATACCGGTTAACACGTAAGTATGGGCGCTCATTTTAAATCTTCTTATAATGATTATTAAGAAATAGAAAACAAAAAAAAATCTAAGTTCTTATTAACAATTATAAAACATTTATTATGATACAAATAAAATTTGCTGAAGAGCTAGGTGCAGATAATCTAATGAAGTAACAGATGAAACTAAGAATCTCGCATCTGTTCAAAAAAATACAAGAAATATATGACAGCATTACTAGTAAATACGTTTATAGGCCTCTTTGTCGTGTTTTACCATGGAAATTAACATTGATGTACCTAGATAGCGATATAAAAAAATATATATAGTTAATTTTGCTTATTAGAATCTAAAATAGTTTTCTTATACGAAATAAAGTACTAAAATAACGAAAATACTATATGAACAGTCGATATGTAAGTTTTAATATCATAAAAAATGTTCATTTGAATCGAATAAGAGTAGGCACGGTGACGTCACTCCTACAAATTTGGCAACGGCCGGCGTTCGACCTCCAACCGTTTAATGATTTCGTGACTTGTAGAGGTACCTACTGATAATACTGCGCAAAAGCAAAAAATTAAAACACATTTTAGTTTTTTGGTAAAGTCAGTCAAGCAGTTTCGATAATAATCAAACTATATACATGTGTTTATATGCTTTTATTTGTTTGTATTATGTATAAGTGATACAGATGTCGGACATATACGTTGTTATGAAGGCCGATCTTCTATTGCGTCGTAATAACCATTAAGCATGGTGTCTAACACAATCGAACACCTTCAGCCGTGGGAAAGTCGTTGTCATGGTGGTTAGACAAGACTGCTCCTTCAATTAATTATTTATGTGTCCTCCTGTTTTTTATATAGACTTTGCAAGGCGAATAGAACTTGTCGTAGTTGTTGTGTGTATTTTATTCTATTATTATAATTACAATTATATTTTTCCTATATTAATAATAATTAATTTCTAAAGTTTGTACTTTTTTTTTACTTCAATGACTTCATTACAAATTTAAAACCATCGGAAGAATTTTCGATTATGTTTCTCTAACGTACAAAACCTCTTTAGTGTGTTCTCCGTACAACGTGTCATTGGCGAGGTGATTTGTGCTTAAATGGCACGTCCGGAACGTCGTAATCAAAGGACAATGACAACAACCATGCTGCTCTTATTATGACATTAAAAAAAAATTAAAAATTAAACTAAAAAGAGAATTTATTAATATGGAACTTTCAGAATACCAAATGTAAAAATCTGATTTTTTCCTAATTTAAATTTTCATAAGGTACTCCAGAAAACACTAACCATATTATTACTTTCCACACTAGTGCCTATATTCTTTTAAGTAGTTGCCAGGATAGGTTCTTTTATTTTTTCACTCTTTTTGTATCGCCTTGAAGAAAGCGTTTAAACACACTATACATTGAAAACAATAAAAACTCCGCCCTTGTATACGGGCAAAACAATGAGAGTTGGTTATCTTGGTATAAAATATTAATACATTATTTTGAAAAGAACCCATAATGTTCCACAAGTAGAACTATCAAATATATAAAATAAAAAATATAATATATTTTTCCTGAAGAGAAAAAATCTTGAATCTTGATTTCACTGATTACGAAGCGAAATTCTGCGAAATTTGTAGATTATCTTATAGTTAGTTCCATCTACGCTAGCCTCTAAACGTTCACATCCGTAAAGTCTATTGAGAATATCTCGAAGAGGGAAGGGATTAGATCGGCGTTGAGTCAGCGGCGTGGCCCAAATTCCACAGAACACCATCCGCTAGAAGCAGCCTCAATGGAAAACCATCTACATGGTGCTGCGTCCAAGATTCAAAATACTCTGAGGAGCTACATATAAAATGCCGTTGTTTCATGGTTTGGCTGTCTATGTAGCATTTAACGTCTAGCAGATGCTTTATGGTAGTTGCGGCGCTTAGAATCAGTTCGATTTGGATTTATTTCTTATTAAAAACACAAAAAATTTAGTCTGCTTACATAATTATGGAATGTTTTAAAGTAAAGTAAGTTATTCAAAAAAAAAACCTTTTTCAACGGTGTCTACTTTACAAATAAGTATAGAATAACCTGGAAGGTTGTTGGGATATGGCGCCACCCAATGCCGCACAATGATCGCTATTATTAGAGGCGACCTTCAGGGCTGTGCCCGGGAATTTCTCTGCTGGTTTCAAGAGTCCTATTTTCTAAGAATCGTGGTGCACGCGAGCACAACGCGCATTTTTAGTTAGTATAGAGATCAAATGCAGATGTATTCGTTTTGATAGTTGATAAATACTAATAGTGTAATTTAAAATATTAAACTGATTGATTGACGTCACTAATAAATCACACGAGCTATTTCTGTACATATAGATTTCTTGCTACATTTAAAAATACATTTTTATGGCTCGACTGATATCTAAATAGTTAATATGAGACTTATAAATTTTTATTTATACTAATAAAAACCTAATTTCTGACCATTCATTCTTAATACAAAATTACATTAGCATCAATAGCATAAGCATATTTTTCAAAGAAATAAACCGTAAAATCTAAAGGTGCGAGATGGTGGAGGCTTACTATAAATTCCTTTGCCTTCTTAGCGCCAGCCTACCTGTGGAGTAAAAAAAGTATTCTGGTTGTAGGGCCGAGTCGGCGCTTTTGAGATAATTTATAAGGCTTTGCCTTTCTTAGAATTTCGAAATCTCGCTGAGATAGTCCAACGAGCCCAAGTCACAGCTTCAGCGAACGGAATGCAAGCATAACGGATTTAGTTACGAAAAAACCAATGTATTGTCGAGGCATCTTGTGTAAAGTCTCGAAAAAAATTCCAATTTAAAAATCCCATTATTGTGTGTTGTGTATCAATTCGTTTTAAATTTATTGATTGTGATGACGATACGTAACAGTTATTTAGTAATAATAGTTATTATTAGGGTTAAAATATTGTTCCAATAAAGAAAAATGTAGAAATTTTGACATTTACCTGTAGGTTAGGTACCTATACTTTGTTTATTTAAATAAAAAAATTTGGAATAAAATGGAAGTTACATTATTATGTAATGTTTAATTTATTTTTATAAATTAAGAGATGATATATTTTTGTACTTGGTCATAATTATTTAACAGCAGGGTGAAATAGACAAACAAAAAACATACATATCTATAATTTTAAATTTAAACAGTCTGCTTTTTAAAAGTCGTAATTTAATTGAATTAAATTTATACAAATTTAGAAACTAAACGAATAATATAAAATTTTGTAAACGTCTAAGAAAATATTAAAAGAGTTTGCCTCTACTTGTAATATAGAATGCTACTACCCGTCCAGACATTTCTGGGAAAAGAAGGCCACATACCGACTCCCCGGTCGCCATTGGCCATATTGCTCTCGCTGTGAACCTTACAAGAGATCGGCTCAAAAGTTCCTTTTAATTTTTCCAGACCTGTTTTGGACTCTATTACCGTTGAGATGCATGGTGGTTCGTTTTTAAAACTTTCGTTAGTAATATAAAATATATAAATCATGAAAATCATATCTTGAAAAAAATTTCTATTGAAATTTTAAGCAATACTTTTGTATATATATATAGAAACTGAAGGTAGTTTGAAATAACAAACATGATGATGAACATTTTTTTGTACCTTTCTACCATCTCTCTATTCTTTGATGTTAAAATAATAAATTAAGTGAGTTTATGCCAAACGACATTTCTTATTTATTGCTATATAAAATAATAGAACATCGACCGAAAAATAAGAATAGGGACCGCGACGCGGTTTAAGTAGATTATACCGACCTTGGATATTTTAAGTACACATATAACAAAAGTTCATAGCACGATTATACTCTGATAAAATATGACTTATGCTTTTTCATACTGGATTATTGAAATAATCTTTATTATTAATGATAAATATTTGAAATAACAAAGTGTCACAAAAAGTCATATGAATCGATATCTATATTCCAATAGTTATTCTATAATGGAGCACATCGAAAAAAATATATGAAAGTCCGAAACTGGAGACCACCTTTGTAGAAATATCTTATTTTCCCTCAATAAGATGATATAATAACAATTAGTATTGAGGAGGGTACTTATATAAAACATAATTATATCAACACTTATGACAATTACATAAATCACATACCGTGTAATGCACTAGCTAGCCTCATTTGTTTCTTGACAAAAAAGTAACAGCATCGAATTTAATAATGTATAATATTATAATGTAATATTTTTGATATTTTTTCCACAGTTTATTTACAAGAGGAAAAACGACGTTGCACCATTTTATGTGAGATCATCGATTTTCCTGCGGCGCAACATGGGCAGTAGGCGGAACCCTCCGGTACGGCAGTGACCGCGGTATGTTGCAAAGAGCACACGTCCTATTCGGCCAAGTGCCGGAAAAGGCCGATAAGGCCCTAAACTATTAAAAAACAAGTTAAATCAGACGAATATGGATTCCTTGGCCAAGTTGCTTGTCTCACTAATAAATTGTAACAGCGATACGGAACCGTCATTGGTACATCAACAACAGTCGGGTAATTCCATGCACAAATGTTTATCTTAAACAAAACGATTAGTGTTATACATTTAAATAGTACGTATATACGTCGTTATAAAGTTGTTAATGTATTTTTGTATATTAATTAATATATCTAATCGAATATAGAAATGTTTTTATTTGTTTTTCTTAAAGTTAATGATTAATAAATAATATTATAGACTAGCTACTTGTTACTTTAGAGTCGCCTAAATATACAGAAATTGTCTTATGTGCGTCACCACGTACCTACTTACTATCCACTCTACAGATTGAATAAGAAAATTCTGGTCGTATTCATACAATAATACAAGATCTCATATTTATACATACTGTTAATGCATATGGACACTAGCTAAGAAATAAAAAAAAAAATTACGTTATAGTCTGTTGCATCTGAAACGCCTTCAGTGGAATCTATTAATTGCACAAGCAATAACCGTTATTATTATTAGCTTGCTTTGTTAATGGAATACACAATTTGAACGGTTTAAAACCTTTGCGTTTCATCCTATCCTATCAATATTATAATAGAAAAGTAATAACGGATAGATGCCTGTTTCACTTTCAGGCAAAAACTACCGAATGGATTGAGATGAGACATTAATACAACATAGCACCAGAATAGTACATAGGCTATAATTTATGTAAAGATTCTGTATAATTTGGCTATAATTCATAAAAAAAACAATAAGATTAAGCGGGCGAAGCCGCTCGTGGGTCGCCGACGATCTGACTTGATATCAACACAAGACTTTGGGGATGAAGCGACAGCTGTCAAGCACGTGTAGCAGCAGCTGCGTAACGCCTGCGCACGAGCAAGCTGCTAACGCACCTGCCAAATTTTACCTCAATTTTTTTTACAATTTATATCACCATAATAGACGATGCATTAGCATCTGCTCTGTTTTTTATTTCATTTCATTTGATGTAAGGTTAATATATGTACCTATAAAACTTCACATGCTTTAGATTTGAGATTAGAATGTTAAATAAACTCTTATTGTTATATATATATAAATGATAACTATTTAATCTATGCAGTTTGTGTGTGGGAGAAATAGATAAATAATAAATTCATTGGAAATTTTGTTATACATCTAATTAGCCTATTAGCTTTATTTATACAGTATTCTTTTTATTTGTAATATTCTTACTACTAAATTGAGTTTTTTTTTTCACATTATCAGAAACCAATGAATTTAAATACCTCATTGTGTTAATTTTAAAATTACTATGGGTAATCTTAAAAAGCAGTGATTTACCTATATAGAATATTCTAATTTTTATATGGTTTTCATTAATAAAAAGAATTTTTAATTTTATTTTGTTGTCTAATGTTTAAGAATTATTCATTATCTAAAAGAAAAAAATGTTTGACATTTCTTATCTATATTTATTATCTACACTAATATATCCAATTAGGTAATTAAGAAGAGGGAGTCTGTATAACGCGAAACGTCACACTAATAATTTCGATATAACCTAAGGTACATGCAGTCACGGTTAATTCAGGCCTGTAATTATTCTGTATCTTATATTTTTTCACGCATTCGTCATATGCCGTAGATAAATCTTAGTTATTTCCATTTGACCATGGAGACGAACCCGAATGCAAAAGTTAGAAGATAAAATATTACAACATATTTAAAATTTAATTACAAGGTCCTGCATAGTTGCATGATTGTTTACATCAATAATCTGCCATATATATATAACGTCATATTTTACGTAACAATATTTATCATCAGATCAGTTCGCCTACTTGCGTCTTCAATAACAATCGTGTATAAGAGATTATTCTTGGAATATTTTATTTGAGTAACTTTATAGAAGTGCATTTAAACATAAGTTGTCAAACGTCAAATAAAAAAAACTAAATATATTCAACATTGACAGTTTCAACTAATTAAACTTATTTTTCTAGGTATGCAAGATGAGATTCCATCTGAAGAACCGGGCGACGAAGCAGCCGGGCCATCTAGAGGAGCCTTGCCCAAATGTAAGTATATATCCCTTAATACTATGCACTATATTTATATGTACATCATGTAGTAAGCAATGATAACGAGAAAAATACTTACAAAAACGTGTGTATGTTGTTGTTTATAAAGATATGTATAGAAAATTGAAAACAGCTGTTAAAACTTAAAATTAGTTGGCACTGTACTGGCTATCTATTAGTTTTTGGCGGTAGCGGGGTGCGGGTGGGGCGGTGCGCCGGGCATTAGAATTTAGAACCAAAGCAATAACACGAAGGGCTTTTTCTGAACGTGACGCACGCACGCAGCGCTCCTATAGTGAAGCCGCCGACTCGGCGTGCACTGTGTAGTCTGTGGACTTGTAGATATCGTCGACGGTCGAAGTCGATTCTGCCAACGGGCCGACAGTTGCGAGTTTCGCGCTCATGGAATAGTTGTGTCGTAGCATGCTTCATTGCTGGATATTGTGATTTTTTAATGGACTAAAAGTAAAAGTGGCATTATATATATGTTGAAACATTGGAGTTAAAAGTGTTTATATATAATCAAGGATTTTGTGGACTACCAATGGATTCACTAAAAGGTGAATGTTATTCTTACTTGCTTGTTTGTCAAATTTCAGGAGACGTGAAAATTTAGCTACACGTTGTCTATTTCATTTTTGTCCTCGTGCCTTGTCGTAATTATCATTTATTTAATAGGAACTGTTGGGTATTAGTTTTATTGAATCGTGCTCTTGCTTTTAATTACCATCGAAGCAAACGCGTCATATTAACACGTCAGCAGCACATTTTTGTGTGATAATTAATATATCTCTCAGTTAATGCAATTATTCGACGGTAATTCGTTTAAATTATTTAATTTATTTATCTTATATATATTAAAATATTGAACTTAAGTACAAAAAATAGTATAACCTCGCGAACAGCTGTGAACGTTCTAAGGCCGTTACGTAGATATTCTAGGGAAATATTTAATTAAAATTATATTCGTTGTGTAGTTGCCTGTATTTTTGTTGAAATAATTTATTCAATCTAATTTTATCTCTTATTTTATCTAAATGTTGTATACTGTAGTTTGTTTGATTATTAATAATGCACATTATATATTACTATTTAAATAGTCATGTATTGCTTGCATTTAATATCATCTTTATTTACAGCCATTAATGTAATTAAAAATTATTTGTCAGATTTTATACTAATAATAATAAAAAGCGTTTTCCTTATTTCAAATGTCATATAGATAACATTAATCATTTCTCAGTATCCATATTTTTCAAGTATTACAAATTATAAAAGATAGCACTATCAAACCTTTTTGTTTTGCTGAACAATGAGCTATATTAGTATTATACAAGCTATATATATAGCTGATTGATGCCTTATAAAATAATATTTTAACATTTAACTACAAGTTTTTATGTTTAACTATTTTAATGTGAATAATCAATATGAACAAACATTTATTTGCTAAAAAATTACGGCCATGTCATTTGTCCTCACTGTGTTTATCACCCAATTGTGCCTCTTGACTGTAATTTTGTGCTATGACATCACATCTTTATATGAAGTAATTAACATTAAATTTGTTTGTTTCTCTAAACAAAATAAATACATTAATCTTTGTACTGGCATCCATTGTTCTATTTATGTTATCTTGATATCAACATTGAAGTTTTACTTTGTTGTATTATCAAAAAGAAAAACACTACTAACGCCATCTGTTTTACAAGTGAAGTACAAACTGAATATTTATATTATGTTAATTAAAATGTTTGTATAGAATTGGTCCCATTATAAAATTTCATACAAGGAAATATTGAATGTATTCAAATAGGTGCTGGTAGGTGGAGTACTTTTAAATGGTTTTTCTTTTTCTGATAGAGATCCCCATCTTAACTTCCATAAAAAAAAATATTATAATAAATATAATAAAGCAACAACAACAAAATTGTACTGTTTTATTTGTTGTTAAATATTCTCCAGTATGGGTATTATAATGGTTTGAAATTACAGTAAAAAACTTTTAACTGGCTGTATGCAAATCAGGATTATGTTAGTTGAAATCTACACATCTCATCTCATCTTCTTCTATATTTTCTATCATCCTTTTTGTAAAATTTTAAATCTTTTGCTTTTCAATTGTAATATTAAATCGATAGTATGATAAAAACAACTATCCAGATAATATTAGCACAGCATTTTCCTCCTTGTTTCGCAGAGCACACTACGTCTATGTTTCAGCTATAGCTTGCAAATTCTCAAATCGAGTCTAATACTCGTGGGAGTATTCTGTCGTGTCGTAATTCGAAATAGCTTGTTGGCGCTCGCGGCTTCCTATTAGAGATATCTCTTCCTACAATTGCTACATCCAAGTAATTGCTTTAACTGGCCTTCTAATATTTGTTTACTGTTTCTTATGTCTATTCATTCATATTCAAAAATAACTGATGGGTCACGTCCATTCATTCAGTTTTATCGTATATCGCCGCTGTTGTATAAATAAGCACCCCATCTGGCGGATGTTCATTTCCTTCGATAGCGTTTCCGGACCATATCCTTGAGGGGTTTTTTTTTATCTAGACTTGACAAACGATGAATGTAAATAGTCTTACACGATTATGTAGAAGATATGTTCGATTAGGAATGGCATGCCGGCTGAGATCGCAGCGGTGTAATTGGAATGGTACTGCTGAAGATGTAATACAAGTACACATCGCACTGCGTAGGTGCTACGGCGAGGCGTTGGAATTCGAAAGCCGAGCGCCGACCACCCATAGGCATGAGAACGCGGCCCCGTCCCCTTCCCCACGCCTTACTACGGCGCCGCCTCTCGCCGCTCTCTCAAGGCACAATGCTGAATTTCATTTGCTCTCAGCTTATGAACCTTGGATGCAGGCCTTTTATTTTATTTTACTTGTCTGTCCATTTTAATGGAAGCACATGTCGAAATGTTGTGTTGTTCTACAAATAAAACATTTATTATATTTTAAAAGACAATGGTTATTCTCTTTAGTTTTCGTTGTTTACTTTTTGTAAAATCCACCATAATGTTAAATTTATTAACGATAATAATTATATTATTAAAAAAATATGAGATAATAACACCAGAACTTCGTAACTAGACCCTTAATCATATATGGAATGCATTCATTTTGACAGGTCCCGTATATATAGATGGTTGTATGGCGTCCGCATTCCTCACCGTCACATTTTTTCGGTACAGCTTAGAACCGGCTTGCAGTACCGCCACATTCCACAGGGCCTTTTTTACGCTGTGTGGTCGCGGTTTCCGCCGGGACGGCAACGCCTCGTCTCAGATATGAATGAAACCCAGTCGGGGCGGCAACGCCGCGCCAGACGCTATCCTGATTGAGAACTGCATCTCTCCCGCGTCGTCCCCTCTCGCTTGTTCCTACTATCAAGTAGAATAAGTATGCGGCACCGGCATAGCAACAGCTTGAATCGCGGTGGTCATACTTTATTTACCATGTGTCAACCACACGCGATAATTACCACCGCCGTGTTGGTCCTCCCGACGAAAGATAAAATTATGCGTGTCTTGTTTAAAAATATTATACAAGTAGCGTGAAAATAATAGATTTTTAAGTTAGTCCATTTGTGCTACAATCGTTTGTCAATAATGGAAAGACCTCGTAAATAGAACAGCGTGTGAGACCCCAACACATCGACACAGCTGTGCCAGGCACCCCACATCGCCACGTAGGCGAATTTGAACCCTCCTAAAAGTGTGCACGCATGCGCAACAGTTACGTCGATGCTGCCCGCGACCCTCCGCCGTACGCGACGTTACAAACAACAGAGCTTACTATGCCCTTCTCGTCCCATGAGCCATTATATCAAAACTAAACTAAATTATATTTACTTGCAGTTTGATTCGTATTAAGTTTTTACTGTAGTTCTTAAAATGTGTGTTGTGTGTGCTACGTGAATAACGTGTTACAAAACCTGGAAAATGCCTTTGCTAGTTGACAATAAACTCCGAAATGGTAACTATTGATCGCTTTTTTTTAGCAGCCATTACTGATAAAACGCGTAATTTTTTGTAAACTTTCACTGCGTATAAATTTTATTTATTGCGTACAAATACAAATTCGAATTGATAAAGTATATTTAGATGTCAATATTTTGAATGTAATATGTTTTCGTTATTAATTTTAGTTTTTTGAAAAATTACATCTGTATTGTTATTAATAATAAAAACATGTTTTATACCATAATAAATTTAATAATTATTATAAAAACATGAATAGGCCTATATTATTATTAGTTGAAAAAATTGATTGCGGCCATCGAGTGCATGCGCACTGAGTGCACGCAGCGGGCACGGAATGGGAGGAGGCTGCAGAATGTAATGGCCGCGAACTTGTTATATTTCGAAGAGAGTCGCGTACTCTTTTATCGTTTTTATAATGTTGTACATAAAGCAAAATAATACGTTTCATTACCATTCACTCTTTCATATATTTGTTAATGTAAACATGTTGTTTGTATTCATTACTTTCATATTTGTAATATGTACAATTTTTTTTTGGCCGTTTTCTGTATAGCTTATTTATACAAATATGGATATAAAGTAACATGATATTTTTCTTCTTTACAGTATCTGCAAATGCACAACCGACTGCGGGGATGTTAGCACAATTTTTGAAAAATCATCAACTGGTGCTACCACCTCCAGGATGTGCTTCAAACACAGATACCCCCTCGACCTCGCCCACGCCCGCATCACCTTCGTCTTCGTGCGACAAGCCCGACAACCGAGAGCGCGACGTGTTCGCCTTCTGTCCGGACGCACCTGACATGCGACGCGAAGACGAACGGCTAAAGACATTTATCGGATGGCCTGTCGCATTTTTACTACCCGAATCACTCGCAAGGAATGGCTTCTATTACTTAGGCCGCGGCGATGAAGTACGCTGCGCTTTTTGTAAAGTAGAACTTATGAAATGGGTTGCGGGCGACGATCCCGCCCAGGACCACCAGCGGTGGGCGCCCCAGTGCCCCTTCCTGCGGCGGCAGCCGGAATCCGGCAACGTGCCGCGCGAGTCTGCGCCCGTCGGCCGCGACGAGTGCGGCGTGCGCGCGCCCGCGCCTTCGCCCCCCGCTCCCCGCATGCCCGGCCCTGTGCACCCGCGCTACGACTCCGAGGCGGCTCGCCTCCGCAGCTTCAGCGATTGGCCTCGCAGTTTGAAGCAGAAGCCCGAGGAACTCGCCGAGGCGGGATTCTTCTACACCGGCCAGGGCGACAAAACTAAGTGCTTCTATTGTGACGGCGGCCTCAAGGACTGGGAGAACGACGACGTGCCGTGGGAGCAGCATGCGCGCTGGTTCGATCGGTGCGCCTACGTTCAGCTGGTCAAGGGCCGAGAGTATGTCCAGAAGGTGATCACAGAGGCGTGCGCCCTCCCCGCTCCCAAGGAGCAGCCCGAGCCGCCCGCCAAACCTACGAGTAATAATGCTGACAATAACATAGATGACACAAAATTATGTAAAATCTGTTACAACGAGGAGAGAAACGTGGTGTTCGTGCCGTGCGGCCACCTGGTCGCCTGTGCCAAATGCGCGCTCTCGACGGACAAATGCCCCATATGTCGACGGACGTTTACTAACGTAGTGCGGTTTTACTTGTCCTGAACTGGTCCCGCGCGGCACTGGTTGTAGTGAATACGCACGCGGCGTCTGAAACACGCGCGCGGTCGCATTGCCGCTCCTCAGTACCTCGCGGCGGACTCCATGACGAGAAGGGGATAGCAGTGCTAGTGGAACTTGACATGTCTCTAAATTATACATTTTATTACTATTAAAAATTGAAAATTTATTATCAAAATAAAAATTGTCAGATTTAAATTTGTGATATAATTTTGCATTGATAGCTAGTGTTCATTAATGTTCAATAATAATTATAACAACAATACTGTAGACGGAAGTGTAAATATTAGCTTTACAATTAGATACTGAAATAAACAAAAAAATTATTTATGAATCAACAGAATTTAATTATTATTTCATCCTGTTAATAATATATTTATCGTAATGTTAATTATTATGTTCGTGTTTTCTTTTCTACCTACCTATACAAAAATCAAATAATAAAAAAGAAACAATAGAAACCATGACATTTGTCTTTTCCATAAAATTTACTCCATCAATGTCTTGTCCAAAAAGTAAACTTAAATAGTAATGTTGAACTACATATTTAAAACTTTCCCGACTGAAAGGAGGGTTATGTTTTTCAAGAATTACTTATAGTTTCCGACTGTTAATCGTAATAAACTATTTGACTTGTCTTTTTATTTTTTAGTGTTATGCAGTCGGGGGTTTTTGTTTTTTGAAATATTTCTTTTTTACATTTTTGTACACGATTTACAGTATAATGAGTTCAGTGATATAGCAATGTCTAAAAAAAACCATTTCATACCATTTATAGACAGATCCCAGGACCCACAGACCTACGTCATTTTAGCAAAGCTGATATTTTGAGGATTATTATTTTCCTACTAATTTTAAGAGGTAGCGCCAACTAAAGATACATTAAATCTAAGCTTACATTCGTTAAAGTAGAAACCCACGTATTCACTCCTTTACTCCCGCTAGACGTCCTAAAGGTTGTTTAAAATTGAGGCAAACTACGTTAATAGACAAAAATGTAGTAATCTTGGCCATATCCTTAAAAACATATGGTTCTAGGTTCTTAACATGTTTGGAGAAATAATAGTAAATCTTCAAAAATAGTCAGCTTCATATGTAACAGGGTGGCAGAGGGAACCTAACGTTAAGATTCTTCGTTCCTCAGTATCCACCAATTTTTTTGAGCATTGTGTGTGAAGTGGCAGAACTGAATGAAGAAATATTTATATATAATAATTCACTCTAATATTTAAAAGTTAAAAACCAATGGAATTGATATAAATTGGATCTTATGCATAAAAGGTACCATTAAAATGGTTAGTTAAATAGAACAACTCTTGAGTTTCTTCACTACCTTGTCTCACCAGACACCTGCCCTCCGATAGTAGCTTAATGCACATTCGAGAGATGGGTGCAACTTCACGACTATGGCAACACTTAACACTAAGTTCACGCTGTAACGAATTTTTAACCTTGTCATACTTTTATGTCATAAAATTTCCCTCATTTGATAAATTCTTCACATAATTATCCAGCATATTAATGATGAGAAAAAACGATAAAACGTAATTTGTGAAAACTAAAACCAAAATATATAATTATTGAGATTCTCAAGAGATCTCTCAGAATTTGTTGATGTACCACATTATTTCTTCATCTGCAGATACAGATTAATTTATTTGTGAAATATTACAAAAACATTTGAAAAAAAAAACAACAAACCATAATATTAAAGCATTTTAATAAGGAATTATAAAACTGAAGTCAATGATTTGACGTAGTTATTGTTATGATTTAATAATTCCCGCTTCAGTTTCTCGATTTCCCGCATCATTTCTTCATCTGATGAGATTGAGTCATTGATTTGTTTGCACTTACGTAAGAAGTCTAATATTAACTTTTTGCCTTCAGAAGTCTCTTCAGATTTAACAGTAGCTTCAGCTTCGAATAGGTTCACTTCTAGCTCTGCTTGCTTTGCTTCAGCGTACTAAAATAAAATATAATTAAAATTACCAAATTACCAAAGCAAGTACAGGTTGTGGGTTCTATCCCTTCTCAGGAGAATGAGTATATTTTAATTCTTTTTAATGTCCCCGCCCCGATAGACAAAGCGCAAAGTTCAAAAAAATTAACGTTGTATTCTGCACACAGTATCCTACTGAGGCAGAGGGTGTCCTAACACTAGGTAGAGAGGAACCTAGTGTTAGGACACCCTATGAACAAGAAACAATATAAAAAAATAGTACCTTCAAAACAGATTCAGGTAAACCCGCTAATTTGGCAACATGTAGGCCAAGAGAGTGAGTCGCTGGTCCCTCTACAATCTTGTGAAGAAGAACTAATTGATCATTCAGTATAGAAGCTTCAGCATGAGAGTTTACTATAATTTTAGGATGTATAGACGCCAGTTGCGTGAGTTCGTGATAGTGAGTCGCAAATAGGCAGAAACATTTGCTTTCTGTTGCTAATTTCCTGGAAAATATATTAATTGTATGTTTTATATGAGTCTTATGTATAAGTTCTATCTGTCTATTATAATAACTTTTACTGCTTTTCAGCTTAAAGGTTGTATGAGAATAAAAACAGTAATTATAATATTCATACTCTGCTATTGCCCATGCGATTCCACAGCCATCATAGGTAGAAGTTCCTCTGCCAAGTTCATCAACCAAAACAAGAGAATCAAGTGTTGCCAACTGAAAAAAATAATTTATTAGATAGGCCTATTAGACTAATAGGTTTTGTACAACGGTAACGAGAGTTCAGTACGGTTGACGAGTCGTGGCCGTCTGGAGTTAGTTTAAGTAGATTGTTGAAGAGATTGATATTAGAATGTATTTTACTCTTGATTGTTTTTTTGCAAGTAAATAAATTCGTAGAAGTTAAGAAAACGTAATTTCAGGACGGCTAAGAGTCGTTTTCTTCACATTTGGAAAATGGAGAGGTAATCTCTTAGCTCTTATGTATTCATAATGTGGGTGCGTAATGGTGTCGTTGCAGGGACGGCACAGCGCGGCGTGCAATGTAAGAGGAGATGACGCAGTTCGAGTTCCGCTGTGCTGTGAATATCTTAGTACCGCCTTTACCCGCAGGATGCCTGCCGACTCCACCATTTCCCGCATGAAGGTGCTTTGCCCTTTGCCCTCGCAGTCAGCAGCGCCTACGCGCGCGCACAGCGAGCGCAGACGCGGCACGAGCGCGGCCGACGCCGGCACGAACGCGCCCGCGTGAGCCAGCAGCGCCGCCGCGCCCGCTGATCGCATCCACGTCGACTTGCCGCCCATGTTGGCGCCCGTCACTATGTGCATGAGGCACGAGTCTGGAAATTTGTTTATTTTTTTAAATATCATCTGATTGTATTGGGATCACAGCAGCACACCACGCCATCTAATCCAGAGGAACTACAAATGCGTTACCAGTTTCTCACTGTCCGCCGAATTCTGGAGGCTTTGAGTGTTGAGTGACGTAACTCAACGCCGCGTTTTGCCTGGACGTCAGAGCGAAGAAATCAAAATATTTCATTTCTTCAAGTGGGGATCAAACTCTCAAACAGTCGATTTTACAGTCACCTTTGTGCCCCTGCGCCACGACTGGCCTCCAAAAAAGTAACTTCATAAATATTAATATATTATTTTCATAACAACTATAGGTATGGTATATAGGCTATATATTCTACAGCCCGGATAGCTCAGTCGGTAGAGCATTGGACTTTTAATCCAAGGGTCCAGGGTTCAAGTCCCTGTTCGGGCGGTGTTTTTTTTTTCTTTTTTAATTTGTTAAAATTAAAATATATATGTTGTTTTGTACAATTATCCATTTTTGTGAAAACAAAATTGTATTTATATGATATCCATAGCATATGGTATAAATAGCATAGAATAGAAACAAAATAGTTTCAGAAATGTATTGCAACAAAAAAAAAAGTATAAATCAATACCTCGTTTAAATATAACATCGTTGGGTATGAACGACACGCCTTCCTGCACCTCCAAGCAAGGGTGTCTTAGATCTTTCAATATGAATTCGTCTAAGCTTTCCGTCATTTTGGGTCTGCAGTATGGATATGGAGCGGTGGTTGCCGATATCGCAAAAGCCACCAATACGTCCAAACGGGAAAGTATATGCGATAGACAAAATAAACATTCTGAGTAGCCAGCTGAAACATTTAAGATATAATTAAATATTTTTTTCATATAATTGTAATCAACGTGTATACGCGTTGCCATAGCGATGTGTAATTTACTTTATAAAAAAAATGTGTATTGTCCAAACATATGGTAGTATATGTTGTTTATTTCAATAGTTTAACGCATGCTTTAGCATTATTTTAACACTCTGCTCTTTTAATCTGTATAAATTTTAAACGTGTTAATTTCGTATTCCTCCATTCGCATAATTTTACTAAGAGTACAAATTTTTTGCTTCACCAGAATTTCTATTAAGTGATATATTTTATATAAATATCATATTTTAGGTTATTAATACTTTATTTATTCTACAGATTTTACGTTAAAACAGCTTTAAATTTTATTTATAGAAATATTCCTTGTTGAATGGCGTAGTCGGACACTGCGTTTCATCAACAAAGAGGGTAAATGAAAATAATTTAAACTCAACTATTTACCGAATCGAACCAACAACCATCGCTTACAACTTTTTTAGATATATTTTATAAATTTCATCTTACCAGCAATTCCAATAATTTCTGCCACCACTTTGTCTTGTTCTTTTTCGTAAGCATTTTTAGTCTGATTATAATCATCAGTAATCTTATCTAAGCCACTAGTTTTAAATCTAACTCCGCTTCTGTGTGCATCGATTATTGTATATTTTTTATTTCCACGGAGATTTTGCTCTTCCTTTAAGGTTACTCTGTTATTATAAATTTCATTGTTAAATTATGTATTCAAATAAAAAAAAATCTACTTCACGCTGTATCCCACACACAGGGTAGGCAGAGGGAACCTAGGTGTTAAGACACTCCGTTCTCCACTTTCTGTCGAATTCTGGAGTCATTGCGTGTTGAGTGGCAGAACTCAACGCCGCGCTTTGCCTCGACACCAGAGCAAAGAAATGGAAATATAAACTTAAATAAATTTCACTCATTTCACTTCCTCGAGTGGGGATCGAACCCACAACCGTCGCGTTACACTCACACCTTGTGCCGCAGCGCCACGACGGCCTCATTCAAATATTTAATCATTTCTTGTTCTCACTCTGGTAACGAGGCAAAGGGTGGCGTTGAGTCTTCGATATCTAAAAAGCTTTAAATTCCGGCAAAATTAGGGGACAGTGTCTTAATATTAGGTTCCCAGGTTCCATCCGCCTATTCTGCTATGTGCGAAATACGGAGTAAAGTTAAAAGAAAAGAGTATAGGGGTTGCCAAATTTGACTGTAAATAAACGTGACGACCCCAGAGCCAAACCCAGCCAGATTTTTTCCTTTCTTTAAAATCCTACAAGCTATAAACCTACGAATATATTAAGAGTTATTAAAGTAATTTATAAATTCTTTTTAGTATGCGTACATGTAGTATACATGTGACTTGGGGATACATATTCATATTTACTCTCAATTTTCGCCTTTGTAATACAAGAAAACAGAGTTAAAACTTCTACCGTTCTATTCTACAAAACGAAAATTAAAATCTATATTCAAAAAGTACAGAGAAGAATAAAATATATATTTACATATAAGTTGTAAAAAAATAAATTTTCAAAAACAATTATTACATTATTTAAATTTTAATAACGACACCTTAGACAAAATCCGGTTTGATTGTTGTTTTCTAACTTGATGCTTTTTCCAGCGTCCATGCCGAGGTCTCTAGCAGCTTTACCAAGTTCCTTTTCTGCTAAACTTTGAAATGACTCCAATTCCTCCGCTAAGCTTTGCAATTGTTCATCGAATGATGGTTTTACCAGAAAATCTCCTGAAATAGAATGAGAAAATATATATTAGTAATAGTACTTCTTGGGAGTCCTCGATGGACGGCACGAAGCGACCTCTGTCAGCCCTTATCAGGGCTGCAACTCTTCATCCTCCACGTGCACCTCGAGAGAGCGCACCGCTAGGGTGTGTGGAGCCCGACCCAACACGCCATGTCCGGAACTGCGAGAGGTCCTGAACAAATAGCTACGTGGAAAGTAAGAGGGATGGAAGAGAAGGCGAATGAATTGATTACTCAATTAACAAATTATTGTTATTCATCCAATTAATTTAACATTAAGAGAGATCAAAATATATGCCACAATGAACCTGGTGAATTCCACCTTCAACGCTCACGATGCGTCTCTATTCTCTTTTATTTGTAATGATTTTTTTTTTATTATATTCTTTAAGCTATTCATTGGTCAAATTTTATTTTGGATGTAGAGGATAGACTTGAAACTACAAGACCAAGGTGTATCCTCTGAATTTAGTATCATAAAGTTTTTGGATTGCCTCCATATAGTAACAGATTTAAAGATGTATAGACGCCAAAAATTAAAACAAAAACAAACTTACCTCTATCTATAGCATCCATATCAACAGTGGTCTCTATCATTTGTTGATATTTGTCTAAATCATCGTTCAATTCAGATATAGGTTCTGTCAGAGAAGAATGTACTGTTGGACTGTTGGCTTCCCCCAAGCATTCTAATAAATGTGGTAATCTTTTTATTGCCTGTAAACATTCAAAATGTATTACATTGTATACTATTTTTATATAGTAATTGAATATATCTTATTGAATTGAGCTGTCTCGGCATAGCAAAACAGCTTGTGTGTCGGGAAACGCGGTAGTTGCCGGTTCGATGTCAACTCGGAGAAATGAATTATTTTCATTTTCTTGCTCTGGTAACTAGACGAAGGGTAATGTGAGTTCTGTGAATCAAGAAGCAGCATTTTGGATTGTATAATAGATGGTGCATGGAGAACTGAGTGTCTTAAATACTAGGTTCCCTCTGCCTAACTTGCATGCGAGTTACAGTGTGAAGCTTACAAGGGAGTTTATTCGTTTAAATTGTATAATTCTTATTCCAATTTGTTCAGGACATTTGTGAAAAAAAAAATGACTTTGTTCTTTGACTAGATTCAGAATTAAAATGTCTTTTCGTGTTTTTGATGTTTATCTATAAATAATTGTGCAATTAGAATTAACTTATTTATTTAGATTTTTTTGTTGTGTAATCTACATGTATTATTTACTGCATAAATTATTGGTAGGCCTAACTATTTTTTGGCTTCACGCTATATCTCGATCATATATAGAAGTATAGAAGAAGAAACTAGTGTAAAGGTCACTTCATTCCCGTTAAGGCACTTCACTTTCCCACACATATATAATACAGACCTAATGAGTATATATATAATAAATACCTGATAAATCCTATAACAATCTTGTAAATTTGCCTTTTTTCGCGTGAGGCGCCTCGCTAATGCTTGCAAGTCCGGTATCCTTTTCAAATGTTCCTCGTGTAATTGCAATCTTAGTTGTGAATTTTCCACTAATAGTTCGACGATGTCCAACCTTTCGTTTATAAGGTTAATGTCTCTTAACGGCTGTCGAAGCCATTGTGCTAAAAGTCTGAAAAGGACACACGGATTTTAGTAAAATTGTTTAACAGGCATATAAGGAATCCGGAAATAGCGTTATTTTTTCAAATCCTTTGAGATATTCTTCATTAGACATAAAGCTAGAATTGTTAATATAAGAATGGAGTTTATTTGTCTTGACACAAATCTTAGTCACTTACGACCTCAAGATTGTTAAAATAACTTTTGTTAGGGGAACAATAGACAACAATTTTAATAACAAATTTTTTTTACAAATAAGTACAGCATGAGTCTCGAGAGGAAGTGGCTGATAGATTGTTTTGTACGAGATATGATTTTTAAACCCATTATAAGGGTGGAAGCGTTTGAGCTCCTTTTACGGGAGCAGCATATAGAGAAAAATATTTCAAACCCATACCTCAAAAAATTATTAAGATACGTCAAGTTTAGACGTATGATATTTTTTTCATTTCACGATGTTGACTTTACCAACCCTAACAGTACCTACAACTCTATTGTGGAATGAGGCGTGCGGCGATGTCCCTTTGATAAGTTTATGTCTGCGTTCGTCGTTCTTAACAAATGGCGTCTCAGCGTGAAGCTGATTCACTAATTCAGGTTAAAAAAAATTCTAAATCCTTTCTTAGTGGGTTCACATTCTTCTTCACCCATACACACACACGCACACACACAGACGCACACAAATACATCACATCTCAGTCCCAGGTTATGAAAATAAACATCTGACCAAATTACGCGTTCCTACGCGCAACGATTACGGCTGTGCTCATATATATATGTAAGAAGCATTCCAAAGGTATGGATTTAATGATAACAACAAAGTATCAAACTATTTTTAATAAAAACATCAAGTTACCTCTTGCCATGTTGTGTTCTACATCTATCTAGAAGTCCCAACAAACTTCTAGATGGAGAATTGTTCATATCACCTATTTCTGGTAACACATTTAGTGCTGTTAATGCGGCAGCGTCTAAATGAAGGAAACTGTCGGCTTGTATTGTTGTTAGTCGAAATCTGAAATTATAATGATTTTTTCTCAAATTTAATTTTTCTCAGTTATGTATTCAAATAAGTCGGCCAATTATGTAATCAGATGAGTCGGCTAAAACTAAATTTTTTGGCCGAAATTAAGCCTTAAGTCGGTCACAATTAATTAATAACATGACCTAGACATACATAATATGTCATTATTGTAAAGAAATATAAGTTATTAATAAAATTTATTGTAATAAATTATTGATATATGATTCTTCCTTATTTATATCATAATTATAATGTAGGTCAAAATCGAAGGATTTCTTTAAGACAAGCAAAACAAAACATGCATTTCGATATAATAATATAAGGAAAATAAAATAAGTCGTCGTAGCGCAGAGGCACAAGCGTTTGACTATAAGCGTGTCCGTTGTGGGTTCGATTCCCACTTGGAAGAATTGAAAATTGAAAATATTTAATATTTTCTTTTTTGATAACATGCAATGCCTCAAGAATTTGCCAGAAAGTGGGGAACGAAATTGTCTCATTGGGAACAGAGTATACCAGGTTACCACTCTGTATCCCGCAAACAGCACCCTGCTGTGCATGAACCTAGTGTTAAGACCCTTCGTTCCCTACGCACTGCTGAAATTTTGAGATTTTGCGTGTTGAGACGGGGAACTCAATGACATATTTTTTCTCCCAAGTGGGAATCGAACTCACAAACATATTTACAGTCACACGCTTGTGCCATTACGCCACAACAGCCTCACCTTCCAAAATTAGTGCTGTCATTTAACAATGACGTATATCTTATAACTGCAGCTAAACTAGTCATGGCCACGGATTGTCTTGTTTCTGGAAAAGCATTGGCATCCTGTTGTTGGTTTTGTTTAAACTTTAGTAGCCGATTCAAATCTTGTATGAGCCCTTCAGTGGAAAATTCTGATTTTTTCACTTTGGTCAAAGTTATATTTGCCCTATCTATAACTTTTTTTACAAATTTGTACTGAAATTTATAATAAATCATTATTTGTTATAAATATTTATATTACATAAAAGAATTTTTTTCATATACATAATCTGGGTTTGACAGTTACCAGCTATATTTTACTCTGTCTGAAAATGTTAAGCAAACATTTTAACATACATAAAGAATCAAGAAAAATAATATTATCAAGAAAAATTAGAACTCACATCTTCATTGTCGCTTTGTACGATAATACATTCAGAAGGCGCCATTTGCACAGCGATAGTTTCAAGTTCTGTTAGAAGATCGTCATCGGTGAATTCGGACACTGATAAAAGATAATCACCGGACGATACGCATGCTACACCCAGTAAACGACCCTGGAAATGTAATATATTGTAGTATTATACCTAATATAATATCAAATAAAATAATGTATTATACCTAATATAATATCAAAATTTTGGAATGTGAAAAAATGGACATTATCTACACTAGGTTTTTCTCTGTCTGTAGTTCATATAGTAATGAAGCAGGTTGAATTTGCTTCATTTCCAGAAGTGGCGTATATCCTGGTACAATAATTTTGTAACAGGTTTTTAGATTAGTCAAATAGAACAGTGGTCGTGGGGTTTTCCAGAAGTGGGGCATTAGTGTTTTCCAGAAGACATAGTCAAACAATGAAATTTTATTTATTCGTATATATAATATATTTTCTTCGAAATCGATAATTATATTGAAACTATAAATAAGGTTACATTTAAGGAAAATCTGAACAAAAAAATAAAATAAAACAAATATTTCCTGCTGGATATATTGCAAACGAACACATTATCTTAAATATTTCTACAAAAGACATATTATCTTAAATAATTCTAATAAGAAGATATATTAAAAGTTCAACTATCGTGGTCAAGTTTAGATAATTGTACATTCGACGACAATGACCTAAGTATATCGATAAAAAACATAACAAAATATTAAGAAGAATTTATTATTTATAACTTTTAATTAAATTAAAGACCAAATTCAAGGTTTACATATAAAACTGTTTATTAGAAGTGTTCATATTAAAAAAAATACCTTAAATACCATATATTAGTCGCGTCTTAAAAAAATTAAGCCCGTTTTTATAAATCGCTCTCAAGTATCAGATCGAACTTGAGATACCGTTTTCATTCATTAATTATATGTCTATAAATGAAAACGGTATCTAAAGATCGACCTTTGACCTTTGAGCGGTTTATAAATGCGGACCTTAGTGTTACGTCACTCTATTAACAGTTTTCAATTTTAGAGCTGTTAGCAACATTCTATAACAAACAACACAATTTGCACAAGTTTATTTTATGTTTATGATACTTTGTAAAACAATTAAATAGTACTCACTTTTGTGACAGCTTCACTCTTAATGTTGACCGCCATCAAACAAGGCGCTTTTTCGTTGGACGCTCCCAGGCCTTCACCTAAAATGTCTTCCAGTTGCGACAAATAACCAGGCGAGCCTTTGTATTTGAGTGTCCATTCACACGCTTTAACGGAGCCTTCTGCAACGTATATTTCAACCCTATATCGTCTGACCTGAAAAATAGTTGTTATATGCAATAATAATAATTAATTATTAAAAAAAAAATTACTTCGAAAAATTTCAACTTTTCAATATTGAATTGAGTTATTAAACATGTGCATATTTTAATATAAAACATGTTGTATTCTTCACTTCACTTAGTTTAAGTAAAAATGTAAAACTATGTACTTAACACGGTGTACCCCGTACACGTATACCATAAGTTAAAAATAATCAGAAAATATGCCTCTTAAGGTGTTCTTACTTACCAATAACAATTTTCTTATAAGTATTTCGAAGTTGCCTTTAGATAGCACCAAGTAATCGAGCCGATTGGGAGATATCCCCATTTGTTTTATATTGGAAATTGAAGAGAACACCTCCCGAGCTGCCGTTGTAGCGTCGACGCCATGAACGCTGTAGTAATCATTGCGGTCGAAAATTCTTATAGTTGTAGGTGGTTTCTAGAATTAACAACAAGTATAATTAACAATTTCTTTGCAAATCAACGATAATATACTAGGTTTATAACAATTAGGTATCTTTTTAATAATTCAATTTCGATTGTTACATAAATTGTAAACGGACAATGATAAATAAAATATTATTCTACGAAACTGAGCAGTGATTATATTTAAAACCACAGAATGTAGCAAAAACAATTTTAGGGAAATAATATAAATGTACTTATACGAGTGTATGATAATCTTAATTTATACGTCGTGGTTTGTTTGTACACAGAGGTTTCTCGAAGCTTTTGTTATTGAAGTGATAAGTGTAATGGGACGTATGTTACGTTATTATAAATTAAAATAATAATACTTCAATTCAATTACTTAGATTTATATATAGAGGAAATATTAATAATAACCATTTCCTGCTTATTAGATAATAATTCATTATCAATCATGTTTTGATCACCACCATATTTTAGATTGAGTTGAATTTAGGAAAGAGAATAAGTAGGTATATTTATTATTTACTCATTTACAAGGACAAGTACAACACAACGTACGTCATCTTTGAAATTAATGCATATGACCAATATTTGTTGAATCGACCTTTTTTCATTAAAATATCTTCAAGTAAACCTCCTCCATAAGTGACATCAATGTCAATGGTCATCACAGGATTATCAGCAAGGACATGATTGATTGCAAAAATATATAGCTACAAGAAGGCACAGCTGCCCCATATTTTAAACTGCTATGTATATAATTATATAAGTAATTATTTTATTTTAAATAAGAATAGTTAGAGTTTTTTAGTTAGCTATTGGAGTTTCCAGTACATGTCTCATCTCAACTTATGAATCACACATAAGTTATTGTACCTATGTATATACATAATACTATATTATGTTTTCTTACTATAATATGTTTTCGCGGTTTCGCCCGCTTGGACGTCGTTATTAGTTTAATTATCTCCATTATTTTCGTTTTCTAATAATCATACAATTTTAAAAATAATATCTATATATCTACCAATATTGAAAGGTAAAGTTTCAGTTTTGTCGAACAAAATTCTTTAAAATGTATTACTTTTCATATTGTTATATAATTAATAATTAATTTTAATAAATATTATGTTTTATTTATAAACCGATTAAAATAAAACAAGCACTAAATGTTAAAGGAAGCTTGATAAAAATGTTATTTTTGTATAGATTATTATTTGCTTAGGGCTCTTGTGATCCATGTGGGTGCATACCTTATTATATCTCAAAGTATTCATTGGAATTTCAACTATGAATGGCTGAATTTACCAGAAAAATACATATAAGATAGTTAAATATTAACCACTCATAACTCTCCTACGATGACATCCAATTGTTTGTCAGCCAATTCAAGTTGTACAAATTGTGAGATCATGTTGTGATTCACAAATTGGCGAAAAAATTATGTCATCAATTTCAAATATAACAATATTTTAATAAATAATACTTAAAAGAGAAGACACCTTACTATGTTTATTATTTATATTCACTAAAAATGTCAAACTCAAGAACCGGAATTGTCTTAACATCAGGTAATTCTAGGAGCAATTATGGCAGTGGAAACTACGATCTAAGTAATTTGAAAGGAAGAGATTTAGAAGAAAGTGAGGCAAATATTAAATTACAAAATTAACATTACTAATTGATTACTGCTTCACGCTGTATCCCGTACACAGCAAAGTTAGGCAGAGGGAATCTAGTGTTAGGACGCTCCGTTTCCCACTTTCCCGAATTCTGAAGGCATTGGAGACTTAACCTGGGCTTTGCCTCTACACCAGAGCGAAAAAATGAAAATACAAATTGAAATAAATATTCATTCTCTTAGTGAGGATCGAATCCACAACCAGTCGATTTACAGTCACACTTTGTGCCCCTGCGTCACAACTGGCCTCAATTACAACATGGCCTTTTAATTTTTTTTTGGGAAATTTCAGTTTGACATGCATGTTTTTGTATGAATTGAAAGTAATATATTTATATATATATATATATATATATATAGTTTAATATACTACTAAAATATTATCATATATATATTTAAAGGTAAACATAGGTCTCTAAATATATTCTTAATATATGATTCATCCCAAAATTTTTTTTTACAAAATTTTAAAAGTTAAGTTTCGTAACATATTATATTAGTTTGTAATATTTTGCTTATAACTGCGATTCTCAGAATAATGATCAATTATGACCGGGCAGAGGGTTATCTTAAGAGATATTAATTTAAAAGTGAATAAATTGACGCCTCGTTCCCATACGGCGTCAGTGCATGAACAAATTTTCTACGGAGCGGTAAAGTGTTATGGAATCGATTTATTTACGGTAAGATCACTATAATTTATTCTGTGTAATATAATAAGCAAAAGTACCTGTTTGTTTTTTTTAATAAACGAGGTATAACATACAGTAAATAAGGCCAGTCGTGGCGAAGGGCCACAAAGGTGTGTTTGTAAAACCGACTGGTTGTGGGTTCAATCACCACTCGATGAGATGAAATATTTATTTAAATTTATATTTCCGTTTCTTCGCTTTGGTGCCGAGGTAAAACGCGACATTGAGTTTTGCCACTCAACACGCAATGCCTAAAGAATTCGACAGAAAGTTGTTAACAGTGTTATACTAGGTTCCCTCTGCCTATCCTGCTGTGTGCGGGATACAGCGTGAAGCAGAGTATAACATTTAAATTAAATTGTCATAAATAGCTAAATTTAAAAGGCTTTTGGTTTTGTATCACCAAATCAATATATTTTATTATATTTAAATCTCTTAATTTAATATTTTTTAGAACCATGAGAAATATATTATTTTATAAAAAATATAATTTTACTTATTTTTCTTTAATTTACTTATAATTTTTCAATTTCAGATTCATAATGAGGCTGTTTATTATAACAGTCACATTATGGGCTTCGGTTGCTGCAAAGCCTGAAATGTATAAAGAGAAGGAAGACTTTCAATTTTCGAGGAGTTCTTCTGACGATGGTTCAAAATCTGGTTACTACGGTGCTCAGAGAGGAAATATGGGAGGCAACTATGAAAGAGCACATAATATGGATTCCTTAGCACAACATCAAATGAGTACCCTCGTAAGACAAGTCGACGGAGAATTAGGTGATGGTTCAAGTACAAAAACCGGAAGTGTTTTTACTTCAGGTAATTCTAGGGGCATTTATGGTAGCGGAAATTACGATCTAAGTAATTTGAAAGGAAGAAATTTTGATGAAAATGGTGCATCCTACAATGACCTGTATTCGACATCTTCATTATCTCAAAATTCCAGGAACCATGCAAGTTTATATTCAGGAATGAATAATGCGGCATATGGTGGCCAACAACTACAAGCATCTGGGCTTAGTGCCGGATACCAGCATGGTAGTCTAGCATCTCAATATATTCAAGCTCAGTATAAGCAGCAGGCTGAAAATCAATATCATGGATCCTCTAGCAATTATCAATACGGTGGTCAAGGCGCAAGTCAATATAAACATTACTCTTATGGAAGCAGTCAAGCAAAAAATGACTTTGACCAGAGCGCCAATTTGCAAAGTAATAATAATTATAATGTCAACACTAAGAGTAGATTAATCAGTACTACACCTCACAGAATTTATCTAAGGCCTGGGACAAGAGTAACTGTTCCGATTGTAGCTCCAACATATGACGCTTCTTCTTTATCCCAACAACAGCAAAGTGTTGTCAATACAGATGAAGAAACAGTAAACAGTGATAGACATTATGTAATTAAACCAATTAGTGTTCCAAAACACTATGAATCATCCTACAGTTATCATAAAGAATGGGAAAAACATGATACACAACCAATTTTAAGTGTGCCAACAGAAAACCCTTTTCCAAAAAATAGTGAACTTTATGAAGACGCTCAAATATCTGGCGCAAGTGAGCACCAGTATCAAAGTGAAGTAGACTCCACAAACGATTTAGCTAGTAACTTAAACAGTGCACAATCAAGAAGCTTAAACAGTGCACATTTGAGTAGCTTAAACAGTGCACATTTGAGTAGCTTAAACAGTGCACAATTGAATAGCTTAAACAGTGCACATTTGAGTAGCTTAAATAGTGCTGATTCAAGAAGTTTGGACAGTGCTTCTTCGAGTGGTTATAGTGCCAACGAAAATTCAGCGGCTGCTTCAAGTCGCTTAAGATATCTTTCTCAAACCCAAAACGCTGCAGGACTTGCATCATCCTCTGATGTACACCAAGCTCACATGCAAAACTTGGGGGAATCCAATCTGTACAGTAATTTAAATTTAGTTGACAGCAATTCACGGCCGAAAAGCTATCAATCATCATATTCATATCACAAATCATGGGAAAGGCGTGGTGATCCTTACATTATCAAACCAGCCGCAAATGACATAAGCTCACAAATGTCGCAAAAATTAGTTGCCAATTCTGCAAGCTACGGGACACAAACCCATAACAAATACGGATCTCATTATTCTCAATCTCAAGACGATTGTGAAGAACCTATGCGTTACAAAAGATCTTACAATACACATCAATTTCAACAAAGTCAAGAAGAAAAAGATCAGCAATTTGAATTATTTAAACTTGGGCAACAAACTGATAACAAATTTGAAAGTTTAGAAAATCTAGGACAACAAATCCAAGATAAATGGAATGACTATCCAAAATTTTTACAAAATATTCAAAGCCAAGAACAACTTAGTCAACAAACACAAAATTCATGGGGTGATTTAGAATCTCTTAGTCAACAGCAGAATGAAATGGGAAAATTAGAAAATATCGGTCAACAATCACAAAATTCATGGGGTGCTTTAGAACCTTTCAGTCAACAGCAGAATGAAATGGGAAAATTAGAAAATCTTGGTCAACAAACACAAAATTCATGGAGTGATTTAGAATCATTTGGTCAAGACAAGGATCAAGTTGGAAAATTGGAAGATCTAGGCCAACAAGCACAAAATTCGGGGGGTGACTTAGAATCTTTTGGTCAACAGCAGAATCAAATGGGGCAATTGGAAAATCTTGGTCAACAAACACAAAATTTATGGGGTGATTTRGAATCATTTGGTCAAAATCAGAATCAAATTGGAAAATTGGAAGATCTCGGTCAGCAAACACAAAATTCATGGGGGGATCTAGAATCTTTTGCTCAAAACCAAAATAAAATTGGAAAATTAGAAGATCTTGATCAAGAGAGGCAAAATTCAAGGGGATATTCCGGACAGAGACCTCAAAATTCTTTAGCAAAACTGGAAGATTTAAGCCAACAAACTCAAAAGGAAATTGGAAAGTTAGATCTAGGCCAAGAAAGTCAAAATACATGGGAGCATTCAGAGAAATTGAATCAGCAAGTTCTTACTCAAGCAGGGAAACTAGAAGATTTTGGGAAAGTAGATCTTGGACAAGAAACCGAAGGTATGTGGGATCATACAGGTACTTTAAGTCAACAAAATCAAGTTGGAAAACTAGAAGATTTAGGACAACAAACACAAAATTCATGGGGTTTAAATAATTTTCAACCACAATATCAAAGTCAAAATGAACAATTAAGTAATTTTGGTCAAGAAACTCAAAATGCCAATAGTGACAATTTAGGCCATCAAGATCAAAGTCAAATTGGAAAATTAGAAGATTTGGGACAACAAACGCAAAACTCGTGGGGTTCAAAAAATTTTAGCCCGAAATCTCATAGTCAAATAGAACAGTTAGGTAATTTGGATCAGGAAACTCAAAGTATTTGGGATCATATTGACAAATTCAGTCACCATGACCAAAACCAAAAAGAAACAATAGAAAATCTAGGACAACAAACACAGAGTTCATGGGGCTCAGACAGCTTCCAACAACAGTCTCAAAGTGAACATATAGGAGAACTTGGCCAAGAAACTCAAAAAACATGGGATAACTTGGACAATTTAGTAGCACAAACCGAAAGTAAAACATATGATCAACAGAACTTTAATCAACAAACACAAAATGGCTGGAATCAAGTAGATATCAATTCTCCTTTAGCATTCCAAGCAACAAGTAAGTTTTAGAATTTTCATTCATTCAAATACTTAGGTATTTAAGAAAGAAATGTATACTTATCTATGTAAAATGTATGTTTCATATTTTTCAAACATATCTTTTTATTATGCTAGAAAAGCTCATATGAACAAAGTCGGAACTACAATATTTTAAAGTGCATAACAATTTTAAAAAGTCTAAATATTCCTAACTATGTCTATGTAAAAAATAGATATATGCATAATAATTGTAAAGTAACTGACCATCTGATCAATTATGAGTTCAAAGCATTTAAATTTACATCTTTATTTATAAATGTCTATGTTAAATGAATGTATGTATGTATGTATGTATGTAATATAAAAAACAGATCTTTAAGAAAATCTGTTTTATAAACATATTTCGATACAATGTATACAAGTAATTAAGGTTGCTTATGCATATTATTATAATAATAATTTGTAAGATGACTGACTTAATTTTAAAGTTGTTATAATATATATATATATGCATTTAATATTTTATGTTAATAATGACATCTTAACATCAGGGAATGTGGAGAAAACATCACAAGATAATATTGACAGAGGAAACCCAAGTAATTCAGCACAGGAACATGTGAATATCTGGAATAATAACTATAATTATGAATTACAACAACACCATGAAGAGAGTACAAATATACAAAATATTTGGCATAGACAGGTAAGCAATGAGCAAGTATCTCAACAGCACAGTTTTGATACATTTCATCATAATTTACGACCCCCTAACAGAGACAAATTTACCCCTCAAGAATCTGACAATAATGGAATACAATGGGACATGATAGATAAATTAATTGAAGAGTCTGAAAAAAAAGAGAAGAATGAAAGCATTGTTAATAATAATGATCATTCTATAAACTCCTATAATAATCAAGATAAAATCTTTACAACAGAGAAGAGTATTACAGAGACAACACAATCTCATATAAAAAATTATCAAAATAATAATAAAATTGATATAGAGAATATTGGGCGTGGTGACATTGGTCCTGAGGACATACGAGACGTGTCGCAAGATAATAATGAAAAGAGTGATGAACGTAAGGAATTAGTCAGCTCACCAAAAGAGTCAAAAGTTAGTAATAAAATATATAAAGAACATTTTAATGAAAATCCAGAATTCTTCAATGTTATTAGTCTCGAAAACCAAAAGCTTTTATCTACAACTACTAAAAGACCAAAACACCCACATCAAATAAATTACTTAAACACACAAGCATTCCCTATGGGGTATGTACCTCAAAGTAAACCTAAAAATGAACATCAGGATAGACCTAAACCTACCCAAGCACTTGACAACATAGAACAGCAGAATTTGGAACAGCAATATGAATATTTAGAACAAACCAATATCAACGATAAATCTTTATTAGATTTTAGTCAACAGGCTCAAAAACCAACAAATGAAGATGTGGAAGTATTGTCACAATCAAAATTTAATCAATTGGAGGTTCAAAGTCATGTTTCACATGAACATCAATCTGCTAAAAAAATTGTAAATGTAGACACTAAGCCTGAAGTTGAGAAAATTGAACATGAACAACCTTTAGATATAATAACAGAAAAACCAGGTTTTTGGAAATCAGTTTGGGGTAAAACTGTAGATGCCAAAGACACAGTAGTTGGTTGGTTTAAGAACTAAATATTTAGTAATGGGATGTTGATTTAATTTTAAAATTATAGAAAAAAATTGTTAAATATTTAATCTGAATTGTCTATTAATAACATTAACTTTCTTCTTGTTTTTTTTTTGTAGAAATACGAAAGGCAAAAATTATCATCAACATCCTTATATTCATTCTTGTGAATTCTATAAAGTATTGTACTACTGTTTTATATTTATCTATAAATTTACTTACTTCAGGTAATGAATGAAAGTATTTAATGAATGCTTGTTGTTGTATTGAATCTGAAAGGAAATGAATAAAATTATACAAACTGACAAAATATGTGAATTTTGGGATAATTTACATGATAATGGTTATTAATATGGAGGTTATAATAATTATTAGTATTAAAATAAAAATGAGTAATTGAGAAATACTTTGATGTTAAGATATTAAAATGTTCTGTACACCTATACCTTAAATATATTTAGTATAAGATTTTGCAATAAACATATTCTATAATCAAATTTATTTTAATTTAAAAAGCAACCTGCCAAATCTTTTCAAAAACATTAAGGTAATATTATTGTAGTCATTATTTAAAAAAATATTTTTACCTAAGCTTAACGCGTGAATTGGTTGTAACGAAGACATTTCTTTCTTGAAATATTTCTTATGTTGTATACAGTTAGCCTCGTAATTAAATAAAAGAATATGTAAAGTTTTGGTTTTGAAAACTTGTTTTAGTAGTTACACAGTTTGAAGTTTTATATAAACTAAAAGTTTGAATACCAATTACAAATTGATAACAATAAGGCGCCGCATTCGAAGTTTTGACATAATTTTGTATTTAGTGTTGCTAGAATATATACAGCTGACTATTATCATAGTGTATAAACGAAATTATTGACACACATATTTATAAATGCGGACGAAATGCATTATATTATTATACAACAAACACAACTAAATCTTCAAGTGATAAAATCTATAACTTTCTATGAAATCTGTGTATAAATCTATCTATTACCATCTAGAAGTAGAACATATATGAATATGTTTTAATTTCTACAAGTAATAATATAAATGTCATTTTGTAAAGAAAGACGCCAGGTGTGGCGTAGTGGCAAAAAATGTGACTAAATGCGATCGATTGTGGATTTGATTCTCACAAGAAAAAATGCAATATTTATTTAAATTTCATATATATTTTTTATAATGCAACACTGTATAAAAAGTTTGTGGACCTTGAAACTGAAAGTATGACATTGACAGAATTATATTGACGTTGAATGGATGTGTTGTGTGTACATTTTGCAGTAATTGGATTTTGTTAATCTAAGTTTTATTTGTGCTTAATATGATAATTTTTAAATGTGCGCTTATTGTATTATCATCAACGTATATTTTATCGTGAGTTGTTTTTATTAATCAAAAATATATTTATACGTACATTTGAAATCCATTAAAAAATTATATTATTTTTGTTTTCGTTTAATTTGAAACAATAATATTGTTACGTTACACTCATTTTATGGACCCATAGTAGTGTATGTGGTCTTAAATTATTACCTTTTACTATCTATAACTTTCTCCTTTCACTTTTTACAGTGCATTAAGTTTGTTTTGTTTTTATTTTTATTTATATATTTTTTTCAGCCTTTGTTCTCAAATTGTTCATGAAGTAAACTTTTTTGATACCGGCCTGGCCTTAATGTATATTGGAAGTGGAGCTTTAGGTGAGAGAAATTAATTGAGTATTTTAAACAAATATCCAATTTTCATTTTTGATACATACTATTAAGCTATAAATATTTAATAACATTTAATGTTTCATATTCATATCTCCACAATATTGGAAGAATATTACTACAACTCTTACTTTTATTTATCTATTTGTCATGCTGTGATATTTATTATTATATTAACAAATTATTTTACATGCTGGAATTATGGGACTAAAATTTAACATAAATAACTACACATACATGATATTATATTTTATATAACCATGATATTTATAAAGTTTATTTATCATTTTTTTTATTTTGTTATACGAGAAGATACTGGAATATGGAACATACAATATATGTTTTATTATAATCATGAATAATCCATTGTCTTAAATTATTTCTAACAATATAATGTGTATGTGTGTTAACCAAAAATTTTTTCAGCTGGCAAAATCATATATGACAGATACCAGCAAATTAACATACTAGGATCACTAACTCAAAATCCAAACGTGACTTCCTTTGCAAATAGGATATCTTGTTTCTCAGCCTCATTCTTGTCATTGGGTTTCCTTGTCTACTACTTTTTGTTTCTATTTAAGGTAAGGATAGCAAACATAATATAGGCTAGCTGTGTTAAGATTTATATATTATTTATTGTACACATTTATAAATAATACTTATACAAAACACAGGCTTGAAGGATAAGAAAATTGTGTCAACACAGCTGCAGCTTCTGGATAAGTCATACAATTTCAATATTTTTGCATTAGTTATCTAATTTTGATTCAGGTTATGAGACCATTGTGGCACAACAGCTCAAGATTGTGACTGTAAGGCAACGGTTGTGGGTTCGATTCCCACTCAATTAAAATGCACCAAGGCTTTAGCCTAGTGTTGAGTTCCACCACTGAACAATGCCTCGAAAAATTCGGCAGATAGGGACAGAGTCTCTGGAGGTTCCCTCTGCCTCCTCTTCTATGTGTGGAATACAGTGTGAAGCTGATTTAATTCTTTTTTTATTTTTGTTATGAAATAGATAAATAATTTCTGATGTTTGGAACTCCTTAATCAAATATAAATTTATCATCTGTGTACAGTATTTTTTAAGGCTTAAGGAACGTAATGTAACGTAAGTCTACGCTAAGATAATCTATTTCCGACTACCCGCCTAATTTTCGAAACATTGCATGTTGAATGGTGGAAAAAGCAGTAAATGAAAGAAAAAACCCTTTCCTGTTGGAAATTTAGCTTACAACTGCTGCGTTTGCAGTCATACATGACGTGACGAGGGCGTCAACGGCTTACATTAATTGATATGACCTATTAACTGTAGACATAAATGCATGTTCCGTATCTACGTGACTTTAAGCATGAGTCATTTATATAAAAAAATCTATGTTAATAATTTTTTTAAATATTGAATAGAACTATTTTATATATGGACACTTTCAGGATATATGTAGCAAATATGACATATTGAATAATTCATACTTTCACGTTGCTTCTTACATATGTTATGGTATTTAGGTTAACTGTCATAGCTTATGCAACTAACCACTTTACTTGTGATTTTATAATTGATAACAATTTTAATGATTATTAACAATCAGATGGTAAAAAGAATATGCTGCTTGTATGCGAGTAATAATCATATTCAGCTTCACGTTGTATCCCGCACACAGCAGGGTGTTTAGACACTCCGTTCCCCACTTTCTGCCGATTTCTGGAGGCATTGCGTGTTGAGTGGCAGAACTCAACGCCACTCTTTTGCCTCGACACCAGAGGGAAGAAATGGAAATGTAAACGTAAATAAATATTTCACTTCCTCGAATGGAGATCGAACCCACAACCGTCGCGTTACGCCTCTATAAGTGAGAAATACTATGTGAATAATACTTAAGTATTTATGTGAAAAAAATATATATATATAGTGTAGAAGTAGGAGCGAGAACGTTCTCTACAATCTTTTAAAAGATTTTGGCCTGTTTAGAATTATCATCGGTTCATATTTAAAACATATTACAAAGGCTATAGTAGTATGATAACTTTGTTTGCTTAGATAGAGGGATGAGATTTTAGTTGATGTGGTATTCCGAATGGAGCTCTTAAACTTATAGTAGGAAGAGCTTCAGGCACTTCTCTGAGCTCTCCTTTGAACATGTTGTTCTATGTATAGTATTGAACAAAATTAATTTTTAGATTAAATAATAAGGTTATTAAAATATCATTATTTAATCTAAAAATTAATTTATATTATTATTAGAATATAAATTAATTTGTAAATTAAATAATTTTTAAGCATACCAATTTTAGGTAGACCAATCAAGAAACAATTATGTGCATCTTGCAATTAGAATATTTATGACATATATTCATAATTATATAGATTGTCGTTGAAGTCTCTTTGTTCAAATAAAGATTCTATTCATCCTCAGATATTTTGGATACATCTGTTTTTTGAAGTTATCACTTAAATAATAAATATTAATATTATTTTGTGGTTTTAATTTGTATTCATATTTCGTACCGCCTTATTAAGCGCTTCAGTGAGTGAAACGAACTCGAGCATAACACTTTACCTTGAATCGGCCTTCTCCTTTCGGTTACTTATAAATGTAGAACATTGGATTTACATTGAAAATTACTTTGTTAAATGTAAATTAAATGAAATCTTACAGTTTTTTTTGCATACATGCTCTGAAATTTAAACAATTAATATTTAATGATAGATTCCAATAAAAAGCCTACCTTTTTTCTTGAAAAGTTTATTATTATAACAATTTTTCTAGTTCTCTTCTTAACTCGTGATATAAGAGAAAGAGATTTTAGTAGAGTATGAGTATGAGTAAATTTGATGTAATATGTTTTCTCACACCTCTTTATTTACGTCTTCTGAGTAAGTATATTACTATAATTCAATTGTTTTTCAGGTAGACGAACAATGCCTGCGAGCACTAAATATATTTATATGTGGGTTTGGAACTTTGTACATGTGGGTTCAGGTGATTATTATAATTATAATAAGTATCGAAGTTAAGATGAGAGAAGGACTAAATATGTTTGTATTATAACCGTGTAGTGTCATAACTTAATGTGTGCAATTCTCCGCTTTGTTCACAGTGCATCATAACCACATATATCTGCAGACTGTTCTATGACAAAAGGTTAACGATACTTAGGCAATGCCTAGCGAACGTGAGCTTCCCCATTCTAGTTGTAATGGCGATATTTGGCACGGTGTCTTCGTTTTTGCCTGAAGGTAATATTCTTAGAACTTTCCTTTCACAACTATTACGATTACTTAACTATATAATAGTAAGTATTTATTTTTGTCTGTCTGCTTCTTCGCTATATAATGCAACCAGCAATTTTTATGCGGTATCGTTTCTGATTTGTTTTTTATATTATTTATATGACTTTACTATATAAAACCATATTATTTTATATTTAATCTTTTTATCTGTAATAATATAAAACTCTTCCATTACTGAATGACTACTAATTTACGATTATGAACTTATTATGGTCTACGCACGGGGTAGAATTTTGAAGTTTTGTACACTCCTCTCTTAGAGATTATAGGGAAGCACTAAGGCTCGTTTTTTAAAAACCGCTCTTAACTTTTAAATCGATTTGTGGAAAGATTCCCCAAAATCTATAAGAAACAGAAATTTTTAATGTTTGGGTCTACGCAAACGAGGCTACGAGTGGCCACAAGTTTGTCTATAAAATATTATTTAATCTAAAAAACCGAGGCATGTCATCATGCCTCGATTCGGTTAATATAGTATAGATATTATAAAGCTAGAACAGCTAGAAGCAAGCTAGAAGGCGTTGAGTAACAAAACCGTTAACATAATTGCCCATTTATTTTACAACATTACGCTAATACGTTACATCGTTACTATAACATAATTATCGCATTCTTTTTACTTTCACGCTTTATCCCGAAGAGTAAGTGAGAATCGAGTGCCAAGATATTCCGTTCCTAACTTTGGAGACATTACACGAGTGGCGCAACTCAGTGCCGTTATTTGTCTTGTTACCAGAGCGAGGAAATGACACTCATTTTCTCCAGAGGGAATCGAACCCGTTCACACGCAGTCTCGCTGTGTCACGACGCCCTCACTTATAGTGATTTTCCTTTTATTTTTTCAGATGGCTCGAGAGGCGTGTACGTGTGTCATTTCGTCAGTGCCCTTTGTAGCTATATGCTAACCGGAATATTCTGTGTATATATATTGTCATTTGAAAAGGATTACGAATATTTTTCTGAGGTATTAAATTCTTTCATTACTTCTTTTTTTTAACTACATAATAGATTTCCTGTTAATGTTTTGTAGGTATTTTATTACTAAAATATCTAAAGAAAAATTAACCAATTATTGCCATACTGTGAATTTCCGTAATCACTGGCACAGATGATTTCTATTTATTTGTACAAAATAAATAGAAACATCTGTGTGCTCGTGACATTTCTTTTATCGTATTGGTCAATGGAATAAATAGTATTTGTGTTCATAGTGTGTGATGTAAAAAAGTTTTTACAGTTTTATGTAACGGTAGTCGGCAAGTCTTTATAATAGCAGTAGATTGGGAGATAGCGACATGATTCTAAAACGATTGCAACATTTGTTCAACGAGCCGGCGCAGTGCATTGCGTTTAGGTTTTCTAAATGCTTTTCAAGAACATTCCAATCTGTTCTAATATTTCTTAAGGTGTTATTCCACATTGAGATTTTAGAAAACTAATTTTAGATTTTAAAAGAACTATTTTAGAAAACGTATTACAATTTTGACTTAGCGGGACTCGAACTTAACCCAAATCTGTTTTTATTTATGTTAAAAATAGCAATTTTCAGGTTCTATTTTTCAAATTTTGATGGAAATTTAACTTTCCAGGGCTTGCGGTCGGAATTATTACTCGACGACGATTATTCTTTGAACAATGCTTCTTCGCTCGCCGACGTCGATAGTATATTGAATCAGGAGCTTTTATCGAATACTATAGTTATAACTGGAAACGTCGCTCGTGGCAAGATCTCCTGACCCGAGGCCGTGCCTTCCAAAGGCACGGTACGCGCTAGCTACGGAAGCTTTGACAGAACAAAATCTAGTTATAATGAAAACAGTTCCAATCATACATCTCCATTAAAAAGTATATTAGATAACGATAGTGGGATGTCGTCCGGAGAAAATGATCAATCCATGAGATACGTTTACAAGCAAATTAGTGATAGTAATGTAGTCAATAATGAGAAGTGCCTAACAAATAATAATCAAAGTGCTGTGCGTTGGAATGAAATTCCTAGTTGCTCTAATGTTAATGCGAACGTGACGGACGGACGTGATGTGATAGATTCTAGTTTCATTGTGATAAATATTTACGACAGTGATAGTGATAGTGATAGTGATTCTATAGAGCGCGATGTTGGTACAAATGCGTATGTCGATAACACTATCAGTGATACGAGCAATTGTTTAGTTCCTGTTAACAACGAAATCGTTAAATCTGAGAGTCAAAAGCTGGTGAGTCTGTCCCTGTCCATACTGCTGGCCGCACTCTTGCAAGCGATGCGCTGTTTCGCCCAATTCCTAGAGGACATTGTTACCCCACAAAGATTATAATATATATGTATGTTTCAATATATTTTTGTCCAGTATTGTATTCGATAGTTTTACGAATTATTATTATTATTATAAGTATAGGTAACTGAAGGTCAATATATTTAATTACCCTCTTGTAAAACTCTTGTTTAATTTGAGTACCCTTCGTGAAAGCAGATCAAATAATAAAACTAGTCAGTTTATAAAATTATTTGCTCTGCTTTCATATTGAATCTATATACATATTAGGTTTTTTTTGTTTCATAGAGAATCGAGCATGTAAGATGGTAGACAAAGGACCACATAGTGTATAGACACTCCGTTCTCCACTTTCTAAACAATTTTCAAAACGTTATGTGTTTAGCGGCTGAATTTTTGATTCTAAATTATTCTGAATTTATATTATTTAAAATATTTTATATTACTGTCCTTCGTGAAGTCAATGTAAATTAGGCATAATGTGAAGTGAAATAAAAAAAGTAAACATTGAGAATTTTAATAATAATTTAATAAATAATATCGATTAATACACAAATGCTACTTACTATACACACACGACAAATAAATTATGAGGGTAAATAGATCATTGGTACACTACGGGGCTAC
>JBAIZZ010000309.1:136021-168243 GCA_037355905.1 Heliconius aoede
GCACGCTTGAAATATACAAATGTTTATTTAAGTATACATATTTTACAAAAACCGACCGACCGTTTGAAAATATATAAAGAAAATATTGACAATTCCAAAAAAAAAAACATTTCGAGTATTAGGGTGGCCGTCTGTAGCTCATAATTAACTGCTGTATAGACCGAAACCTATGCTAATTTTTGACACGAGATAAGGCTGCTCAAAAATATTATTTCCGAGATATCGGGCAGTTTGTAACATGATTTAAAGTGTATTTAGCACATTTTGTTTTGAGGCTTTAAATGCTATTCGCAACCGCTGAAGCGTAAAAGATAAAGCGAAAAATATCATGTTTTTGAACAAATATTTGGCTCAGATTTACAAGATGAGAGATGATGACGGCGTTAGTAATCTCATCAAATGAACGTTACGAGGAATGGGGGGAAACGACCTCCCTGAGTGACAAGTATAGCCATTGCGTATTATAATAGGTCCCCGAGTCCCCTTAATTCGATAAATGTTCAAATTATGAATACAAAAAAAATACTATATTTTGTAGTATAATTTTTTTTGTATTCATAATTATGTATGTATTTTTCACAGTATATATTTTTTACTATGGGTTTTATGTGTTTTTGATTTTATGTTTTTTTGTCCCGCTTTAACACACATTATAACTTAACATACTCGTAGTGGTCGTTTTATACATTCAACATTACAATATATAATATTTAAGATACCAAAAACATATCTTGGGCCTAATTTTGTTTACCTTAAAAAGTAAACACTGCGTATATAATTATGAGAAACATGTTTTTTTAATTTAATTAATGTATATATTAAAAATTGAAACACATAAAGTGGTTGCCTTACGCCACCGTGCAGACTCTCGCACTCATGAATTCACTTCTTTATTAGTCTACGCAAAATCATTAAGCTCTCGAGACTGGTTTGGTGTGTTAATAAATAAATAAGTGATTGTGCGTTACTCAATCATAAACTGTGGTTAAAGCGAATGGACGTAACAGCTATTCAAAAATATGTATATTCATATGTTGAGGCCACTCGTAGTGCTGTGGCACAAGTTTTGTAACTGTAAAAGCGACAGTGTTAAGACACTATGTTCCCATTAAGATAAGATACTTCCAATTTTCGCTGAATTCTCGAGGCATTGCGTGTTGAGTGGTGAAACTCAAAACTGCGCTTTGCCCATGTACGACAGCGAAGAAATGCAAAATATTATATATTCAATTCCCTCGAGTGGGAATCGAATCCTCAAATATCGCGTTTGCACAAGCGTGATTGCGTGACTCAATTGCTAGTGTATTAGTTTAAACCATTTGTGTTCTTCTGCTTCACGCTTTAACACTTGTACAAAAAGTTATGTAGAGATTCTTGTTCCAAGGAACTCAATCGGGAATCGAATCCAGAACCTTTGGGTCACACATACAGTCAAACGCTAACCCACTAGACCACGACGGTCTAAGTAGTATATCTAATTTCTAATTCTATTTAAAATTGTAAAATAAATAAAATTAACGTATACTGAGTTAATTTATAGCTCTACAAGAATTAAAAAAAAAAACCATCCGACGAAAGAGATCTGACTCGAATAGTGTGAACTTTACGTTTCATTTGTAAGTATCTCTGCTTTTTTTTTTCCCTACTGAATACTGTAGATTAATTAAGTAGACGATTAACGCGGCCATTACTGTCATTTTTATTACGTACATTTATTTAAAGGCGTTTTTTTTATATATTTAAACGTGTTAATCGTATTTTATCTTGTAATGTACATATTCCTATATTAATATTAAACTTTTTACATCCTGGTTATTAGCAAACATATTTTACGTTATAATAATTTTTCAAATGATTAAAATAAACAGCCAGTGAGTCCAGTCATAGGGCAGGTGCACGAGCGTGCGAATGTAAATGCGACAGGTTGTGGGATCGATTCCTACCTAACGAAATAAATTACATTCGCGCGCGGCGTTGGGTTCCGCCAAAGTAAGAGTGTCTTAACACCAGTTTCCCCTGCTTTACCTGTTATATGCCGGGAAAAAAAAGAATAATAAACGGTTTTTATAAGAATTGTGAAATGTTTGGTATTTAAATGATATACTCAAATATGAGGTCTGGACTGTTTATGGTTTTTTTATGAGCACTAAACGCGTTGCACTCTCGTTTGTTATGGCGCTTCATTGCATGTACCGTATTAAGCGATCCCACGGCGACGATACTTTACGTCATGTAATTATATAAATGTTTATCGCCTCGATAGCCTACCATTTTACATATTCGACTGCAATTCTATACTAAATATGTACATCCAATTATGACATGTATGTTATAAATGCAAATATTTTTATAAAAATAATTCACTCAATAGAAATATATATATCTAGATTTTTACCACCTATCAAAACACATGAGCGAGTGTGAGTTATTAGAGCAACCTAACAAATATATATTTTTTATGAAAAATCATCTAGATAATATAAAGGGCCGTTAATGTAATTTAATGTGATGTTACGAATTTGTATGTCATTTTAACGACATACGAAACCACTGTTGAACTAATTAATAGGGACGGTTTGACAGTCATAAATGTCACTTCTACGTATACCATAAATTTTTCCAGAGCGTTTCCCTTTATATGCGTTCGAAAGGGAAGGGAAATTCTCTTTTATCTGTGAAGCATTTTCAGATATATTTCGTAGTTATATATTAATTTTAGTTGAGTTTTCTATTAATATTTATGCTCCTTAAGTAAAATAAAGCTATATTAAATTTCTTTGTGGATATCTACATAAACGTATGCATATATATATATAAATATAAGGATAACATAGTATTTGGAAAATAATTAAAAAAATTGTATGAATTATTCTTTATATACGCTGTACACAAGTACACAACTATTTTAAATTTTATTTGTCTTTATTTTTTGTTTTTATTATTATTATTTTTGATTTTATTTTAACAATAGGCTAAATAATGACTAACATATCTAATATTTCTTACAATTATATACTTAAGATTTTTTCTGCCTACCCTGCTGTGTCGCTGTGTGCGGAATCAAGCGTGAAGGGAGAACAAAAGACAACAACTAATCTATATGCTGAGATCCTATCAAGCTCTCGTATTGAATTATCATTATTCTCTCAATTCGAAACTCTAACATAAACAGAAATTAACTATCGAAAGCGGTTAATTTGGTAAACCACAATGTATCCTGTAATTACGGTCGGTGTTAGCGTATACAATCATCAGTCGCTATTTACGTCAGCGATCCCCGCACTGCCAGCGACGCTATGCAAACTATGTATTAAGACAAAATGAATGGATCTGGGTCGAAGCGGCTCTGTTAGATTGAGTCCTGTAACCTGTATAGTGACGGAAACCGGTCAGTTAACTAAGTTAACTTAATGGTTTAGAGCCTTTATTAATATAAATAGGGCACACTAATCAATTAATGTTTTTTAAGGGTTGACTAATAGTTTAAAGGCTATAAATAGTGTTTTAAGGCTATTCTTGGGGATAGTCCCAGGCACTGTTCTCAGCACAGATGCGTGGTGAGTCCGTACAATGCGAAATAGATGCATAGATTTTGCATTGTGGATGGTGAGAATACAGAGCTTTCTATCGTAAGTTCCAATTTATTCAGAGAATAAAAACAACTCGTAAACATACGTTTAAATGTAAAAAAAAGTCTATTATTATTACTATACCTTACTTTGCCTGTTAAATATTATATTGTAATATTCTATTTATTTTATTTTGAACGTACTATATAATTTTTATATTACTTAATCATGAATAATATCAGAGGCCAGTGGTGCACAGGGGCACATAGTATGACTGCAAAACTGACTGGCTGTGTTTTCAATCCCCACTTGAGGAGATGAAATATTTATGTTTCTATTTCTTCACTTTGGTGTCCAGGCAAAGCGTGGCGTTGAGTTCTGCCACTCAATACGCAAAGCCTCCAGAATTCGACAGAAAGTGGACAACAGAGTGTCTTAATACCAGGTTGCCTGTGCATACCCTGCTGTGCGCGGGATAAAAAATATAATAAGAAAAATCATAATATTATATCAATTTACATATCGATATTAGAAGCGTACTTGTCATGGTAATTCGTATAAATAACTTTTTAAATATTTCATCAAAAATATAAAGCTCATTTTATATAAATAGTGTAATTAATTACAGATTAATAAATACCATGAATTAATTAGTATCTACATATTTTATCGTGATATATCGTGTTTTATTTACGTTCAAATGGATGATCATTGAATGTAAATGAGCCTTGTGTCTGTAATTGGTACCAATTGATTTATTTAAATTACTATATAATTTATATTCCTATTTTACATTTAAAAATGTTAAATATTATTTTTTAAGCTTCACGCTGTGGTGAAAATAGAAATAACATAATAAATGGTTTCAAGCGGGTATAGAACCAACAACCGCGTTACGAAAGCCTCATTTATGAAATATTTATTTAATATTAAAGAGTATATAGAACAAGTAACGAGAACACGAAACTACTTAATTGAATCACTGCCATTAATATCAAACTTAGCTTGTTGACCATTTAAGTCGACGTTCACAAAGCTTCATCAATCTTATTGCACTTAAACGTCCAAACTTCGGCTGTACAATGTTTTTCTCTTCGAAACATACATATGCCATTAGCGGCATATTACATGCTGGACCTATACCATCGGACAATCACAAAAAACACTTTAAAAAATCACCTTCACGCTGTGTCCATTGTCCTAGGTCCTAGGTTCCCTCTGTACAAAACGGAACCTAGTGTTAAGACGCTACGTTCTTTTTTCTGTCGGATTTTGAAGGCATTGTATGTTGTCGGAGTTCAACGCCGCTTTGCCTCGACACCAGAGCGAAAAAATGAAAATATAAATTTAAATAAATATTTCATCTTCTCGAGTGGGGATCGAACCCACAACCAGTCAATTTTACAGTCACACTTTGTGCCCCTGTGCCACGACTGGCCTAAAAAACACATTTAAATTTATAAAAAAGTAGCCATATATTTAGCAAGTGTCACCCATAAAAGAAGGCCTGCTCAGATAAAGTGGCGTCCCACGGAGCCGAGAATTGCAAACAATCACGTAATTATAATTGATATTTACTTTACTCCTTTCGGAATTTATGAAGGTTGAACTTTTACCGAAATTTCACGTTTTATTCTCGAAATGTGCGCTTTCGAATTTATTAACAATAATAATGTAAAACTAAGTTTTAGAATTTAATAATTTATATTATAAGAATATACAAAACATAATAGATAATTTATATGGCGCTAATGTGACAACAACAAATAGGTCCTGGAAAGTTTTAGCTTGTAAAATACATTTATTTCTATTATTTATATGAGACAAATTGTTTCCCACGCCATTTCCTTATCTCAGTATTATTTAAATACCTAGATTTTTGTTTTATAAAGGTAATTCGTTATCCATTTTCTTCGACAGAGTTAGAACCCGTATACTCGTACTCTAATTTACTCATATTTTACTAGGTCACAACGGTTTTACGTAACTTTCATTTTTATTAATAATGCACATGTATGAAAATCAGTGAGTTAAAAGCATTTTGCGTACTAAAGGCGTTTACATATAAAAAGTTTCAATATTTTTATGTTATATGAAAGTTTTCTCATATTTTATTTTTTCAATGAACCCTAGCTCAGGATCGAGCAAAATTTTTAATAAGATTGAACTAATACTTTACCATTTACAGCTGTTATCGACATAGACATTTTCCATTGCTCTATTTATTTTAATAAATGCCTAAAATTTATTTGGTAAATTACACTTCAACACATAATTCAAATATTCATTCAACAAATTCGTTATAATAAAATATAATATTATGCGCGTTATTAAAGTTTTACCATTAATATATTGTATATAATATAATATAAATATTTATTATTTTCTATTTACGAAACACGTCGAGAAATGAACTTCCAAAAGTCTACTTTTATCTTGTTTATAGTTACAGAGAGGATGTATAAAGAAGCATATATATACTTAACAATACTGTTAAGTATAAATAAATAACAAAGGTAAGGGAGAACGAAATCAGCACACAATTTTGCATCCGTCTCCAACTTCATCCAAAAAGGTCGAATGAAGTAAAAGTTATTTGGCCAAAACCCAAAGGACGCGACGTGATCAGAAATATTAGGATGGACTATTCATGATGTCAACGAATACACCATGTATTTATGATAACATCCGTATCTGTACAATGTCGCTATGGAGATATTACGCATATAATATTATAGAAAGTCTGTAAATAGGTTTGTTTTATTCTAAAAAAGAAAAATTCGATACTTATCGAAAAAAGTAACAAACACAGTAGTAAGAAAAAAAATAACTTTAAATTAATTCCTTTCATCTAAAACTTTACTTTCATTTGCGCGATAAAGCCCATAGATTTTAAACTTTTTTGTGAGTAAATAGTTTCTTCTTACAATCTACTGTAGTCTGTAGTCTTGTCCCATGAGACAAAAAATATATATAGTGATGATATGTTACGTAAGTCAAGTATATATATATATATAACCATTAAAGTATGTAAAAATAAATTAAAGTATGTTTAGTTTATGTGATTTGCATCACACCATAAATGAGGATAAAATTTCGAAATACAAAGAATATTGTATTTGTAATTCAATTATTTAATTTACAAAATATGCGCAAGAAATCTTGTGCGTATTTAGTATATTGGCATTTATAACGGATCGCAAAAGTTGATGTTAGTAATAAATAAAATTTTATAGAAACTATTCACATACATACCATATGCCACGACTTTACTATATAGGTACATATTTTCTCCATTTATTTCAAGAAATTGAATATCAATGAGAGAAGTAATTTTCTTTTATATATCCTCTACTTATCATATTCCTGTAGACACGTTACGTTTTTATAGGTAATATGTAAAAGACCTGAAAAGACTGGTTTCATATATTATTATTTTTGTACCACTCACCACGAAATGCCTTATTTTCCTAAAAGTGGGGAACTGAGTGTAGGAGTAGGTTCCCTTTGCTTATTCATCTATAGAAGGGATACAGCGTGAAGCTAACTCTAAAAATCTTATGGTACAAGTTATATATACATAACTATTATGTATATTTACAGGTTCAAATCCAAAGCTTAAACACTTATGTCACTTGACGAAATCAAATTTTGAATCGGGAACGTAACGAGCGTCGGAGAGTCTCATAAGTCCCCGTAAATTTTACTGCGATCTTAAATAATGCTATAAAGTGAACCGGAAAACTTGTGACTTACATTTAAATAGTATTCCAACTTTGTTCAATTGCACAGAACACAATTTACTGTATTATTATGTTATTTTACTTGAAAAGTAGTTATTGCATTTATTTTATATTTGGAGTTTGTATTTACTTTTGTTATAGTTAGAGCATTTAAATTTAATAACGGCTATAATGCTTAGATTTGTTCTTTCTAGATTTTTGTCTATTTCACTTATTAGTTTAGAATCTATGAATTGGTGCTGTCATTTGACATATATTTCTCCTTTTATAATCAAATGATATTAAAAGCGGCGTTGAGTTCTGCCACTCAACACGTAATGCCTCCAGAATTCGGCAGAAAGTGGGGAACAGAGTACAACACTAGGTTACCTCTGCCTACCTTGCTGTAAGCGGGATACAGCGTGAAGCGTGAATATAAACACTTTAAATGTTACAGAGGGTATAGCCACCAATAATTGTATCTCAATTTTTTTTAATGTTGCAACTTTAACAATATAATCAATAATAGCGATTGCAGATTAACTTTATAAGGTAAGTCAGACTGTCGGATTAAAAAACATAAGATATGCATTACATACATGTATGTACTCGTAGGTATATAGATAGTATTGGCGCCGTCTCCACGACGGCAGGGACACAAACATGCGACTGTACACGCGGCGGTTACTGGTTTGATTCCCACTTGGAAGAACGAAATATTTAATATTTTCATTTCTTCGCTCTGGTGACAAGGCAATTATTAATGGGAACGGAGTATCTTAACTTTTTAGTTCTCAGGTACTCGATGGAATATACAGGTTGAAGCTACAAAAAAGAATATGTATGTATATTTACAATATTACTTATAATTTGCCCTTGTATAAGCGTTTTAATTGAGATTTTCGTTTTTTTTATTATTCGATTACCGAGACAGTAATTATCGTGAAAGGTACTTATAAATATTGACAGACAAAAAGTTGCTGATTAATCAGCGGTCAGTTAAAAACCGAAATGGAGGTCGTATTTATTATTTCAGTATTAATGTGAAAAATGAAACAAAAAAGTTAATTTTAACGATCTACAGCAATTAAATGTATTTAGTTATCTTTTTGTACATATAAACTATGAACTTTAGGTTGTGCGAAATTTTCTCGTTGTTGGCTGACCGCCGTTGACATCGCATTTTGGGGGTAACTCAATCGTCCCTATATAGTACTTTTAAGATATCCTAATATTTATTAGAAATATGAATTTTTGAGAGAATGTTATAAATGAGTTTAATACAACCTTTTCTTTCAGTCAGGCATAATTCTAGCAATAGAGTTCTATTCACGTCCGTGTCTTCTACAGTAAAGTCAGTTTTACTTAGTTACATCAGTATCAATGCTAATGGAATTAATTCTATATTTAATATAAGAATAATATCCAAAATAAAATATATTTTTTTGTTCAATTATACCTTACAGAATAATAATAAAATAAAAAATAACAATTTATAAGAAAACAATCATTTTCACCAAAGCTCTATTAAAAATTTAAACGCAACGTGCTGCTGGTATTTAAAATGAATGGCGTAGAAAAGTAAAGCCTTTTAAAAATATTTTTATGTTTTCAATTGTAATTATTTGTAGGAACAATTTATATTGACGTAATAAAATATCAAATTAGTTGCTTATTTATTATAATAGATGTTATTTCTTACTCTCTATCGTGCAGAAGGCAGTGTAAGAGAACTGACTATAGAAAACTTTATTACTTTTCATTGTAACAAATCAAAAATGTTTAATAATAATATAGCTTCAACTAAATTACTACGAATAAACAGAAATGAAAATATTTCATTTTCTCGAATGGAAATCAAATCCACAGCCCAAAGCGTTTACAGTCACACTCTGTCCCTGCGCCACGACTGATCTCAATTGTTTAATAATAAGTATTGAAGTTTGAAGTTTGAACAGTACAGTTTTAACAACTTTGACTTGCATGCCAATCAATGTACATACATTTGTGTAACAAAAATATATTTCTAGAAACTATCGAAACTTTTCCCAAAATTTTTATAAAAAAAAAATTTCTACATATAAGAAGGTGTTCATCAATTATTCTATGTAAATTACAGTAACGTTTGTGTAATACAAACTATGTTTAAAACATGAAAATAATATACAGTTATAGAAGTAAAATTAGAAGCTGCCTTCAAGTCTCAACTATCGTAAGAAATAATCCCCAATAAAACCAGCGAAACGCACTTCCAAGATTTAAATTTTTATGGCTATATTCTTGTACGTGTATTTTTTTGCATTGAATACATTTTATGACTATTTTTATTAAGTGTATGGCGTTTATTATGGAAAACTTGTTCAGTTGTTCGCACTCGCATCGTTATTACTGGAATTTATGACAGAAATAACCTTTTGTGTACAGATAGCACGGCTTATGCTGAGGTATTGTTAGAAGATAATATTTATCTATTTACATGATACTGGTAATAAAAATATGGAAGTAATTTGTATTCATTCATTGCTCCCGAAAAGGATTTATGTTGACAGTATATTAAGGCTTTTATGGCAGGAAAGTCGTGGGAAAATAAATTTGTCTTGTATACATTATAATACAAGTGCATTTTTTCAGGTCTGTTTGTTTGCTACTTACTTAATATAAAAATATTTTTATCACTTTATAAAACGACGTAAAATGCAATTGATTCTGAAAATAAATTCCTATAGAATATTTTTTTAAGAGTGTTAAAAAAATATTTTCATACACATAAAAAATATTATAATACATAACTAAATCATAATTTTGCAAAAAAAAATTAACATATCTCTATTAATTTGCTGTAACAAAATAAGTGAACGGTGAGCCTCTATGAAATAAGTACACACGTGCTCGCCTATCATTCTACCATAGAACGACCGGACCTCAGGCATGGCCATATGTCGCTAACTTACGCACCAACTGCTACAACACTTTGCACTTTAAAGAGCCACTTCCTGGCGCTAAAGCCTGCGAAGTGCACCGCGGTAGTTCAAAGTTTATATGAAGTATTACGAATGCGGGGGTAAAGTCGCGAAGCGGGCGTCGGGGGCGAGCGCGCGACCGCAACGCCTTCGTGTGGAGCTTACACTGATTTTTGTCGGAGGCATCGCCGCCAACCACACTGTGCTCCACATTTGGCGACCGGTGTGAACGCGGCACGACGCGTCTATAACCCGATCAAGAAAATAACACTCTCTTATCTATGAAACCTTTAGCGAACGATTAACTTTTACAGTTAGTTGGATAGCTCTACTTACCTGGCAAACAGCGTGTGCGCTACAATTATGTATCCATTTCGCAATAGCCGATACATTCAATATTGAATCTTAATAGTTCCGATATTTATTATTTGGTTACCAAACTAGCTCACAGTTCACTGTGATATAACTGGTAATAAAAAAATAATACATTTAAGTTATTCATTATATGATTAATTTTTAAGCTCAAATGATATTTAAGTTGAAAAGAATATTTTAATAATAAGCACTTAATTTTAATTCGTAATTCGTTATTTTTTTTCTAGATAAGTAAGATCCGAAGCTGATATTGAGTTATGAGATGATAAGTCCTAATAAATAAGTATTAAAACTTTCCTGATGTAAAAATAATAAGTGAGATTATGTTAACATAATAAATTATTACGAAATAAAATTCACTTTCCCTGAACATTTGATTTATAAGCGTTAAATGAGCAACAAACGAAATTGAAATATATCGGACGTCGCCATTAATCAGGACAAGTTATAATTAAGTCGCCGGCGTTTGGAAGTCATTTCCGAAGACGAGCGTACCGATATTTTTATAGATTGTGAAATGCAAATCCCTACTGATGTATGATATGAGATTACGCATGACTGTGTACAATAAATATGTAATATTGTGATAAATAAATGTTATATGCATGTAGTCACTCCGTTCTCCACTTTTCGCTGAATTTTCGTGTATCGAATGAGCGAACTATTAAATAATTAAATTCCTGAGAGGAAATTGAAATCACTATAGTCTGTTAAAGTCGCATGCTGTGGTACTTCGCCAGGATGGCCTCAACATGCCACAAAAATACAATTAAAACATGTATTTTTTATTTAGATGTACATCCATATCTATATTATATTATAAATTCGAAAGTAACTCTGTCTGTGTAGGAATCAGGGCCAAACCGCTGATCCGATTGTGATAAAACTTCATACAGAGACACTTGACAGTCTTGGGATGGTCATAGATTACTTTTTTCCTCATATTTGTGATATTATCAATATATACTAATATATTAAAATACTTTTCAATTTGACGGGCAATTTATTCTGTCATGTTCATTATAATCGTCGCTAAGCAACCGTTGCTAAGCAATAAGATAGTTTGTGTCGCCCATGAGACACATAAAAACAATGTTTTATAAAAATATTCTTTTAACAAAATATTAAAAAATCCGCGATATTATATGTTTAACTCCGAAGGTTGATCTACAGTAACCATTTCAATATATTTCATTTAAATTTATCAGGTTGTTGTTAAAGTATTTTCTATAATTTGGTATTTATCCTTATCAAAAAAAAATATTTAAAAAAAATGTTTAATATCATATCATCATATAGTGTCTATGTTGTTGGTTTTGTTTAACTTTTTTAATTAATGTTTTCATTTGGTTATGTTTACTTTAATTTTTGTTAATTTTAAATAGTTAGATATTTTTTCTAATTATAAAATTTCCTTAGTAATTTCACTTATTTTGTTTATTAATTTCAATTACGTAATATTAAGACTTTTCTCTAAATATTTATTATTATTCTTAATCGCCTTCTTTTGGCTTTTTTTCTTTTATTATGTAGGTTTATATTTTATACTTATCCAATTGAAAACTGAAAATAAATTTCATAAATATATTTAATATAAATATTCGTATAGTTCAAGCGGTCGAAGTCGCGCGGCTACATATATGAAGTTGAAAAAACGCACTTTGTCGGGCACACCACAACGATGATTGTATCACAACATATAAAAATTGCGGACATATTATATATAAATATTATTTTTAAATATTTATACATTGCAAAATATGTTAAACACATAAAATAAAAGATTTACAAATCATATTCATGTTTTATCAAAATAATTGCTCAATTCAATTACAAAAGTGTGTTCCAACATAATTTTCCCCCAAAAGTGAATGCTGTAAATCCATACATATCTTGAAATCTGTATTTTATTTAAGTCCCGTCCAGTAACATATGACTTGTATCATTATTATTAATGGCCGCTCTCAATAATATCGGCTAAGAAATTTATACTTAAAATATTTTAAGACAGTCTATAAATAGCGATCTTAAATATTTATGTAGAGAACTGATATATTTTTTGTTACCCTCAGCACAGTCGCTTTTGGCTGTTTATCTAAATTTTAATGTTTTTACTAGATTTTTATGTTGAACGATTATGTATGGTAATTGGTTTGTATATTTGACACATTTTAATAACTCTATGCGTAATATTAATATCTCTATATATTAATATTTGAACAAAAAAATAATATTCATAGAATAAGAATAAATAAATGAAATTTCATATGGAGATATTTAAAGTGCTTTAAAAACATCCTCTTGTAAATTATTAATTAGGTATACATTCCCGTAGTGTTATATCTATTCAATTTTAGTCATAAAATATATTTAAACATATAGACAGATTTTTAGCAATAGATATCTACTGTCATTATTTTAGTTTTAGAATATCCGGATATCTAAAACCGTTGTTACAAATAAAGACGTTATTCTGGTGACATTCTCATAGTTTCAATATGCGGTATTTGATGTAGTAATATCCGCGAAACGTATAAGAAACATATGAGTGTAGAATTTAACGTTATATATTATAAATATATTTATATATATACTTAATTTATTTTACATAATATTTAGTTCGTTTCGAGTTCAATTTAAATTTAATGTAAAATAATGATTTACTAACCATATTAGTCACAAACAGAAGTCCATCTAAATTACACACATTTATCTTTCCAATCTAAGAATGTAAACGGATAGTATAGGAGAAATAAATAGACTCATATTTCCACAGTCCCCGGCTGCTGTCGTAGCATTAAGTTAAAACAGCTTATTTTGTATTATATTTTCCTGTTCTTAGAAGTTAAATAATAATGAATACATTTTAGTCTCTCTGTTGTAGTAGATTTTTGTAATCTTATATTGTTTTAAATAATTAAGAAAGAAATATTATGGTGAACAATTGTAATAATAAAAAATATGGATCTGTATGTATGAATTAGATGAAGTATAAAAAATGTTGTGAATTTACTAACAATAAAAATAACTATGAACTCTTATTAATAAATTTGTAATAATTTTAATAATCGTTTAATAATTGACTAAATATTAATAATCGTTAAAAGTATACAAAGATGTACATAGTATACAAAGGTGAATAAAATAAATTAAAAACCAAGAGTACTTGGTAGTACAGGCCGACCAATTAATCTTACCCGCAATGACCTTGGCAGAGAAGGAAATGTACTCCAAGTTATTGCCAGATAAGAATTCCCTCAATCTCATTTTATCACACTTTAGGCGCTTTAATTGACTGGATTTAGTCTTTGTATCAACAACAGTATTTTTAATTTTTTTTTAATCTAAATATATGTACATAAATACCAAATTCAGGCCAATCTTGGCGCAAGTCCACAAAGTGTGACTGCATACGTGATACGTTTATAGGTTTGATTCCCACTCGAGGAAATTAAATATTTGATACTTCAATTTTCTCGCTCTGGTGTCGATGCCAAGCGCTACATTGAGTCCCGCCGCTCAATGCACAACGTCTCCAAAATTCAGTGAAAATGGGGAACTGACTGACAGTAAACACTAAATTTCCTCTGATTACCTTGCTATGTGAGGAATACAGAGTGACTCTAAAAAATATAAAATATAATATTCACAATTATAATGAATATTTAAATTCTTACCAAATTATTCTTAATCTACAGCATTTTCACAAAATAAGATTTATTTGTACGATGTATTTACATATATATGTATGTACAAGTATATCGTACCTACTAGCAAGCGTAGCAATAGCACTACAAAATCGCCGCTTCATTTAAAGTTCTACAAAGGATCCTTATTTAATTTCTGCGATTCAGTTAATTCAGCAGTCTGTTTAGATTTTTATATCCACACATACGAGAGTCCGAAGTTTACAGACGTGTCGATAACACTAGTACCTAGTAGAGTCGCTACACTCATTGTTGCCTCGAGAACAATATACGAAATTATGTCCTTAATTAACTCATGTATAAACATGAACCTGGTTGATGAGCCTCATGGGCAGTGGGAGAGCAAACTGTATTGATTTATTCATCAGGACCTATCGTTTAATGTTCAATTTTAAGCAGGGTGAGGCAGAGAACTCATTTCCATTTATTCCCGCAAATTCTTGAGGCATTGTGTGTTGCGGTGGTGTAACTCAACGACGCGTTTTGTCTCGTTATCAGAGGGAGGAGATTAAATTTAAAATATTTCATACAAATAGAGAGAATTGAACCAACAACCGTCGCTTTTACAGTCGCTTGTGGCCTTTGGCCTTGCGCCAAAACGGTCTTGCGTTTACTTTGAGTTTTCTCCTGTTAAAACGTGTTAGAAAAAGAAAATTTGGACGTCCTATTTATCTGTTAATAAATATGCTAATGAAAACATATTTGTAGTAAGTTAATTAAGGTAAAGCCATTTTATAGCGTATTATTAAATCGCTAATAGGTTATCGTTTATTATTCTGTATTTAATCTAGATTTATAAGTCGATTGTTTGTACAAAATAATTATTAATATTAAAGGCCGTCGTGGCGCAGCGGCACAAGGGTGTGACTGTAACACGACGGTTGTGGGTTCGATCCCCACTCGATGAAATTAATTATTTATTTACATTTCTATTTTCATTCTTTGCTCTGGTATCAAGGCAAAGAGCGGTGTTGAGTTCCACTTAATACGCAAAGCCTCCGGAATTCGGCGAAGAGTGGGTTATGGAGTGTCTTAACTAGGCAAAGGGAATCTAGTGAGGTTCCCTCTGCCTACCATGCCGTGTGCGGGATACAGCGTGAATCCGATTTATATTAGATATTGGTAAAGTGGTACAGTGCTCGCACTGCGCTCACGAATGTATTTAGTTAAAACCAAACTCTAATAATGTGTAAAATTTTTCTCTTTACCATTTCGGTACAACAAACTCCAATACATACGCTGGAAGATAAGTAAAATTTATAATAACAAACAAAAGATGACATTTAATGAATGTAATGTCCTTTTAGCAGGTAGGTAAGTACTGAGTTTATAAGATCAACATCTGCGATTAATAAAGTAACATAAGTTAATGTACTTAAATGTAAACACGCAGATTTATGTCAGTCGGAAATATAAAGATTGGAAGATTTCGTTGATAAAAAGTTGAAGAGCGTCCCGCGGTGCCATTCCTTACATTATTTATGACGCGCAAATTACTATAAGTAAGCGTAAAATAAATTGGTAAATGCGTGTTTTAAGGAAGTAAATCATGTGATGATATGAACTAATTACTTTAATTTTGCCGGTGACCAATATAGATTTTAGCCTTATTGTAAGTATATATAGATGAAAATTTTAGGGTGGAGTTAAACGACTGCTTCACGCTGTATCCCGCACACAGCAGGTTAGAAAAGGGAAGCTAGGAGTGTAACACACTTCCCAATTTTCGCTGATTGTTAAACGAACTGTTAAAATTATTACTATGAGATGATATTATTACTATGAATAGATAACATATAATTATAATTAATTAATAAAAAACAAGCAAACGTAGTGTATTTTATTTTTTGAATAATAATTTAAAATGACATTACTTACAGATTATTCACAGCCTACCCTGCTATATCCGGAATTTAGTTTAAAGCTTAGAAAAATTTAAATTAAATAGTACTTTTTGTGGGATGTTTATTTAATTAGAAAAAAGAAGTGCCTAAGAAAGTCTTTTAGACCACCTTCAGTTTTCATCTACGTCTACATTCATAAAACTAATAATTAAAAATATTCACTTGATTGTGTCAAAGTCTAGATTACAGAGGTTTTAATAAAATTAAGTGTAGTAATAAAATTAAACTAGAGGGGTGGTTCGTGAAGTTTCATTTGGGCAATAACAATAAACTTATATTTGTCGTGGGCGTCTGAAGAATTTAGACGGTGACATTAAAAGTAGGTATAGATATAAGATGAAGATTACAGCTCATTTAAATATTGTTACAAAATAACTATGAGGTAGTGTTATTATATTAGAAAAAGTTGTCAAATATTCCGTATGTCCCTATGTAGTTGTCACATATTTACGTAGCAGATACACACGTGGCATTACGTTGTATCTCGTATATAGCAGGATAGGCAGAGGAAACCTTCACATATACTTCGTTGAGATATTGTGGATTGACTGGCAGAAATCCACGCCGCGATTTGCCTTGGTACCAGAGCAAGAAAATGGAAATATTAGTAAAAATAATTTATTCCCCCGAGTGGAACTCGAACCCGCAACCATTGCATTTAGTAACACGTTTGAGCCCCTCCGCCGTTACCGCATATAATACATGCTATATTAATATAAAAATTTATAGAACTTCGAAGTTCAAGTTTATTATTTCATATGCCTACGTTTCGACCGTGATTACTGCGTTGAAATATTTTTAACACATTGTGCGTAACTGAGGGCAAAAATAAAATTTACGTACCGTTATTATATTTAACATGTTACTAATACGCCTATAGTATTACGTAGGAATTAATAGGTCACTAGGTATCACGTTTTATTCCATTATATTTAGACACTCCATTCTCCATTTTTTGGAGGCACTGCGTGTTCAGTGTCAAAACTTAACACGCCTTGCCTTCGTCATCAGAGCGAAGAAAATGGAAGTCTGAAGTATTTCATTTCTTGAGTGAAAATCGAAGCAACAGCCTGTCGCACTTACTGTCACACTTAGTCCCGCGCCACGACTGGCCTTTATCTCTGGTTCTTATACTTAAATTTTTTGATATTTTTATATTCATCAGATATCTATTAATGAATGTAAGAAAATATGGTACAAATTGAGAATTAGTTATGTTATTAAAACGGGCGTATTTTCCGTTTGGTATGAAGCCTTTGGGGTGCTTTCTTCATTCAATACGCGTCAAGGCAAAAATCAAGAAAGATGACAATTTTCTCTCTAGAGAGGATAAATGAAGGTCAAGAGGGGTCTAGAGGGGATGGTATCAAAAAAACGTAAATAGTTATTTGTGTTTTTTATATATATTAAAATAGCAATTGTACCGTTCTATATTATTCGACAAGTCCGACGCTTTGTCAAAGACATCGAAATGATGAATGATAGTGTATTGTATGTCAAAGATAGTTCGCGGCGTCGGCGTCAGATATTCATTTATCATTATTGACACTTCAATAAGTATCACAAAAATAAAATTATAGTAAATATTTCTTAATTAATATGTTTATTGATTATTATAAAATTATTTTAAATATATCTTTTATTCAAATTATATAGAACCATGTCTTAGTAACACTGTATAACGCACTTAGATAAGCTGGGTGGGCAGAGGGAACCTATGGATATCTGTTGTTAAATTTCTCCGTTCACTACGTTCTCTTCTTTTTTCTGGCATTATACTTACCTAACACACTTATTATTCTTTTATGTTTATGTAAGTCTGTCATTAACTTTAAAAATATCCTTTTTAACCTACTGGATTCTAAGATACATTATAGTCGCCACATAAATTAAACTATACTGTAAAAAAACCCCTTGTGTTGTTCCTGTGCAGCTGAGTGCAGTGAGTGCGATTAATACCAGCAACGCTGCGAGTACGTCCACGCCGCTTGCATTGTCTGTACTCGAAAACATTAGTTTCAGTCGTATTACTTTCATATTTTTAATTTTAACACAAACAAATAAATGTTTTTAATAAATATAATTTTTGTACTAGTATAGGTATTATTTACTAAAGCCAATGTGATATTGTAATCAGACGTAGGTACCTAGTTTAAAGTCAAATAAATAAAAAAAAATAAGCTTATCATGTCGAAAAAGAAGAAATATTTTAATTTCTTCACTTTCCGACGAGGGTGAAAAAGTGAAATATTTTTTAAAAAAAAGAACGAAGTAACGACTTTACATAAATATTTAGAAATCTCGAATTATTTAGAAATGTAAACCAAAATTTAAATTAATTTCGATATAAAATGAACTGCTTGCCACCATTTCTTACGAATATCACTATAATAAATGCTTGGTATTAACTTCCTACTTCATTCACCTGCGTCACTAAACAGAATATACCCTCAATAAATATATCACCCCCTGGAAAATTGATTTTGTTTTTCTGCACTGCCATAACTTCGGTAATTTGTTGGTGCTGCATGAATGTGAGTTATTGGGGCCTCCACTTACTATTTTTTCCTGTATAAAGCGACAAAAGTCAAGATTTATGTTCTGTTCACAACAACAATACTTTTAAATAAATGTAGAGAATAATATAAGTACATTTTTTATTCGGCCTACAAATAAGTTGCGTTATGCTTGTAACTCGAGATGTGACGTTGTATTTGGTTAAAATCGATTAATCTTATTACGTACGGTACAAGCGTTTTAAATCGAGTTGAGCATGAGATGAGTATTCGAATTCTTTTATTTTAACATATGTTATGACGCGTGGCGCGACTCATTAATACGGTATAAAATATAACTGTATTTTTTGTTATGTATTCTGCTGTGTATACATACACATACATTAAATACGATGGGAAAAGTTTAATTTTGCAGCTTAAGTAGTTGTAGTCACAAGTCTATTTTTTTTATCAATTTTATCTTTGTTACCGCAAGCAAGTTAGAGACTGTGAGACTAGAATGTCAGAGAACTTTTAAAATTTTCACCTATTGAATATATGTGTAATATATATATATATATATTACACATATATTACACACACTATATATATATGATAGATATATATATTAAAAAGATTCAAAGATTCGTAAGTTAACATTTATGTAATTACATTAAAAAATTAGCAAATGGGTGTTAGATAGAATTTATGAATGTCTGTAAAATGTTTTTATTAAACGGTAGACGTATTCGATACGTATAGAATTTAATTTCGTTCGCGCTTACTAAAAAGTAATAAAAATGTTGCTCTGCCACGTCTAGCTAACAACATTTTATAATTAAAGTATTGTCGCTGCGTCGTTACTTTTTTATTTTCTTTCGTTGTTATTGATTGAGGCTGAATATTTAAAATTAAATGCTCGCTGGTGGTTAATTACAATTAAAAAAAATAATAATAAATGGCGGAATTTGCATAAGATCACTGTTTAGATTTCGAATCGGGAACCTGGACTGGGAAGGAGAGTCTTAACACTAAGTTCCTTCTGTATACTCTGCAGTGTACGGGATACAGCGTGAAGGTGAATTATTTATTTATATTATAATTTTTTTTTGTAGCGAGTTAGACTTAAGAGGTAACTCAAACTCTATTACGGTTAGTCTTATATTACGAATATTTCAACTCTAAATAAAAAAAAAATGAAACGTCTTTCAACTTCATATGAAATATCCATACGTCTTGCACGAGTATATATATAGGCATATCAGAAACAACGTGAACGTGTAATGCCTGTCAGGTCTGATTACTTATAACGAAGAGTGAGCGCGATTAACCGACAAATGTGTGAATATTTTTTATCTTTTATAGAGCGCGAGCCAGTGATCTTCATAATCTAAATATATGTAGGTATTTATGTAATTTAAAAAAAAAATACATTAATAATATATTTAAAAAGTTACAAGTGGTGGGAGAGACTCGAACCCGTTTACACTACCAGAGGATACAAACTGTGTGAAACTGGAAAAAAAAGCTCATATGAAGCTTATATATCTGTTTGCACGACGTCTACTTAATCGCTTAAGATAAAAGGACAAATGGAGCGTAGCTAATTTATTCAACATTTGAGTGATGGAGATTTTGACATTCGCTGTAAGACGTCCAGTAGTCAAACTGAGAGCCATTAAGACTTTATCGGTCGAAATCTCAGAGAAGCGGATCGAGATTGTAGATAAGTTATAATTCTTTATTGTTCAACGTGGAATGTTTTTGGCCTTAGTCAGATCTTGCATTTCTTTGACACCGTCTGAACAAGTATAATGTGCGTTAATAAAGTATACTTATAATAACTGACACGGATGTGGATGCGATAAGCGAGCGATTTAAGGTTTTAATTTTTTGTACACTCTGCTTGTTGTGATTGTAAGCTTCTTTAATTGGATTTTGTTTAAATAGTAATTATAATCATATTTTAATGTTTTCTCTCTCTCTTTCTCTCTGCCTCTCTTTTTTTTTGTTATACCTTTTAAAAATGATTTATTGATGACGTATATGCAATCGACATTTGTACAAACACGCCGGCTTAAAGAGGTAAATTAAAACTATTCTTTTATACGGTAGAGTTTGTATAAATATTAGTTATTACTGAATAATATGTTACTTACATGGGCGTTGGTGGTGTAATGGTCAGCATAGTTGCCTTCCAAGCAGTTGATCCGGGTTCGATTCCCGGCCAACGCATGACTTTTGTGTATTAAAACTTGACTTATAGTAAATTAAAAAATATATATTCCAATGTAATACAGTTACATTGTAAAATTAATTTTTATTACAAATTTATATTACAAATTTTTGTTTTATTTTAAAATATTTAAACTTCGTACTCATTCATTTAAGGTTTTTTTTACCTAAGTCAAGGTCCGAAAAAAACAAAAAAAAATTATAAAAAAAATCTTATCTTGTTGACGTAAGTATTATACCCGCTGTAATTATTTTAGACTTTTTATGTCAACTAAGTACATCAACGCAAACCAAACTGTGGGCTAAAGTTGTAAAACATTACAAATGCATTGGTGATATTTCAAGTCTTATTTTTGTAAATATATTTTTAAAAATTTTATAATATATATAATAATATATATATATATTACAATAATATGTATAATTAATATATTTTTTCTAAAATGCTGAGAAATTAATAATGTTATATCAAGACTGTAATCCTTTTAAGGATTGAAAGCTTGCTTTACTTTCACTTACAACACTTCCATAAAAATATAGAATGAGAATGTTCCTTACATTGAATGGCGACAAAAAGTATTCCTTGTTTGGATATATTTAAAAATCCATTGAAAAAGTAATGTATGTCATAATAAATATAATAAACATGTTTTATTAAAAAACTTACCATATCGGTAGGTAAGGCCGTCGTGGCGCGTGGGTGTCACCAGAGTTCGGCTTTTAGTTGGAAAACTTCAAATACCTTGGATCCTTCATACACGAGTCCAGAGGCATCGATTACTATGCCTTACCCTGGGTAAGCTCTGTCTGGCACAAATAGCTTATAGAGATGATCTGGGGTACAGACTCCAAGACAACTTTATGACGTGGATAGGCTCCAAAAGCATCGCCTGAGATTGTATGGCCATCTATCGCGCCGGCCTTATTATTAAAACATTGATAATATATTCAAGTATATTATCAATATTTTAATCAAGTTTTTAATCATAAATTTCAACAGATGCGAAGAATAATAATAATGGTATCATTTCTACAAAAATAAATTTCAATCTGGGTCGCCTTAAGAAATACAAATGTAAACTACATATAACTGAAAAATTATTTGATATTTACAAAAAATATTTTGAAAATATTGTACCAAAAGGTGCTTGATAGCAATGCAGCCGAGATTATAATTATATTCATTGATGTTTTACTTGAAACTACAGGTTTGATAAAGTTTGTAAATTGATCGCTTTGTCAAGCCAATGCAGCTTTTACGGATAGATGCGTTCCAAGAACGTGAACAGTGTTACGGAAAACGCTCATAATCTTACTTCTACAACTTTTCTTATTAAAAGTTTGTATTCGAAATCGAAAACCGAGCGGAATGGAGCCAATGTATGGAATGGAGCTCTCGTTGTATTGATATTTTATTTACACGAAACTTTACTGCATTAAATAAACGTTGAGCTTTAAGCTTCAAAATGCGAATACTGTAACACATAATTAATATTATTATAAATAATCAATCGTAAATATTATCATATAATTAATTGAGTTTCAATAAAGTATAAAATAAACAAATATTTACTTATACTACTATAGTGAACAAAAATGAAAATATTATTATAAGGTTTTTGTACAATGGGCGTAATTCACATTGTCCCTTATATAGAACATAATAATACAATATAATATATAATTTTCTTCGGCTGTCGTACAATAGTTTTATAGCAATCATTAAAGTTTAAATGTATTAAAGGTTTATTTAATAAGTTTCGATCTTGTAATTAAAGTGGTATATTAAATTTATATTCACTTCATAAGAATGGCTTCAAAAGACGGTTTGGTCGGACGCCAAAGGCTTTCATAAACAATGATTCGGTTACGCTCATTAATAATTCGATTGTTGTAACGTCAATTACTTACTGCTTATCTTCAGACAGTAAGACTGGTTTACAGTTTTACTATTTACATTCATAACATGTGTGTTTGATATGGATCTGATAATGACTTCAGGATTTATTATTAATAGAATCGCAACATTTCTGTTTGGATACGAGCGCAACTGCGTATATTGTGTATTATATACATAGATTTCTTACGCACTTTAGAATAAATTATAGTAGTATTATTGTAAGTCAAAAACCAATTACATGTCGTAATTACTCTGTAAAATTGCTTTAATAATATACACGCAGTATCCCGCATACAGCAGGATAGACAGAGGGAACCTAGTGTTTCTGTTCTGTTCTCCACTTTCTGCCGAATTCTGGAGGCTTTGTGTGCTGAGTGGTGGAACTGAACGCCGCGCTTTGCCTCTACACCAGAGCGAATAAAATGGAAATATAAACGTAAATAAATATTTCACTTCGTCGAGTGAGAATCGAATCCACAACCGTCGCGTTACAGTCACACCCTTGTGTCGCTGCACCACGACGGCCTCTGCTTTAATAATCATTTCTTAAAAAAAAAACTAGAACAAAGAAAGCAGCAACAGTTATGTTTTATTAAGTTGAAATGTTTAATCTCATTTATCCCGTAATTAAATTTATAAAACATAATAATGTGAAGCCCGCGAGTTCGTGTGCAAAAAAAAAAACCGGCAGCCAATAAATGTCGACTGCAGTAAAAAAATAATTATTTCGGAGTGCATAATATGTTGGTTATTTAAGGAGGAAATTGCGGGAGCGTTTTCAGTTTAATCGCGCCCGACCACCGGAGTGCACTACGTAATTATTAATTATTTTTCAGCATTATTTTCTCTAAGGTATGGATGGATATCCTATCACTCGTCCACCTCACAAATGCCAAGTAAATAAATTTTACAAGGAATTAATTCTGTTTTTGATCGATGAACCTAATTTTGTTAGACATCCAAACGAATTGGCTGTAAAGTATATTTACAACACGATTATTGACCTACATTGGCCTATGAAATGTGAATATCTATAATTTCTTATATATTACAAGATTCCTCGTATCGCAGATGTCAAAAATTGTCAACAACATTAACAAATACAACTAACTGCGCCCCATTTTCGCCGTTTAATAGAAACGAGCTGAGCCATTAGGACAAACTGCGTACAGTGGATTAAAGACAGAATAAATGTTCATTATATTTTAGTCTTTATGTTAATGTAAATAAAAGCTACACGCGAACTATTTAGCTGTGCGTACAGCAAAAATATCTTTTTGGCCATCTCATTGAAAGGGAATGAAAGGATGGTAATCTAGAAACGAGTCCAGTGAACCCAAAGCTCGTAAATCTGGAATGTAAACACAGTGACTTTATTACATGTGTTTTGATGACATCAGAGTATTACGACTTCCTTCGTTTCAACAGTAAAGTATAGCCTAGAAGACCAGACACTATATATATTCTCAGAGAAAACAGTTTCGATTTTTAGAAGAATCTCGAAGTCGGAATTATTTACTATTCATATTACATGTCATGTAGAACAAATAATATCGTATAATAGTTCTGTAACCTCGTTCCTTTTTCATGACTTAGCAGAGATATATGAATATTTTAAACAAAGCTTTAAAATTTTCACATGGATTTTCCGACGTAACAAAAGAATGTGATTCTTGTTATATCTTCGTGTTTTTGGCAGAAACATCAGCCACCGGTGAACAAACATACATATCTACAACTGAACTGAGAGAAACGAGCTTCTGATTACAATAATTTATTAGTTTTAGTGCTTTATTTTAATGTGAAATTAAGGTTTTGGTACTTAATGTGTAATTAAGTGCACATGTTTGTATAAACATATTACATCCTGCAGGAAAAAATATTTTATTCTAAACCTCTACATTAATCTTACTTCAGTGTGGAGTTCTCGTGTGCGAATGTGCACAAAATATATATTTCTGAATCGTAGTAATAATTCAAAATACATATATTATCTTCTGTGATAGAGTTAAAAACATATAATATAATATAAACAGATAAATAATTGTTGTTTTATTTTCACGTATGTAGTGACACAGCGTTGCGCTCTCTCATTTTCCATTTTACTTTGTAAATTGGTAATTTCTAAGATTATAAATCCTAAGATCGCGATCCATCTAATTAGAAAGACAAAATTTTTTGGTTTTTTAATGTAGAATACATATTATATGTATAAATTTAATTTAATTCAATGTATATAAATTGCTTAAAGCTACAAATAAGTTTCAAAAATATTAAAATCAAAACGCTTATCTCACGAAGTCGGCACGAGCAAGAAAAATAATGACGCCGTAAAGTACCTGTTAATTTATCAGCGAGTGACATCTACTGAATTATATCGTCGCGGCCCACGCGATGCCTGCCTGCCTGACACTCGACACCTGAACAAAACTGCATTCTCATTTGCAACTAAGTTTCATATTTATATATAAAAGCTCCGCCTTTGAATTCGGTGAATGACAACACGAAACATTAATTTAGATGACTACGTCGAGTCGATTACTGCAACTCATTACTCGTCATAATGAATGGGTGCACTTGGAATGGAGAAAGACACGTTTTTATTTTATATACTTCAGCTTTTACGAGGTTGTAAAATTGGTGAATTATTCGGAATTCTTAGTGTATGTCGCGTGATAAGGATTATATTACTTTTATTTATATGAATAATTCTTTCGCAGTAGAATCTGGGCTTAAGCTAAACTAGCTTTTGATTTTATTAACATTGCTGTTTATTTTCAACATATTTTTTATTAATTTTATGATACATTTATTGGTTTTGTCGATAATTTTAAAAACTAATATATATAAATAAACAAAATTTAATCACAGGCTTTTAAGAAATATTCAATAGGAGACATAATTCTACTATATGTTGTTCTTTAATTCGTTCTCCTTTCTCTTTTATGTAGGTCTGTTTTCCAGACATTTTGCTGTTGTGGTACCTTTTATAGACAATAGATCGACACGCCATTTTAATGTTTTTCGTAAACAATGCTGCGTCTGGTCAAACGAACTATGTATAATACGTTTGAATTATCTATCTGGTGGCTAGTCTTGGCGCAGGGGAATACACGCGTGAGGGCAAGTTATGGGTTCGATTCCCATTCGAGGAAATTAATATTTTCATTTCTTCGTTCTGATGTAGACACAAAATATGGCGTTCAGTTTCTCTGCTCAACAAGCAATACCTCCAGAATTCGGCGGAAAATTTATGGATGTGTGTTAATGGGAATGGAATCTTAACAGCGTGAAGTTTCCAAAAAATGAGAAATTAATAAAAAAATATCTTTCTATCTTTCATCGTAATGCCAGTAAATAACAGAGTGATCTATCACTAGCTTATCTAGTCTCTGTCTATCTTGCGGAAGTTATTCAAAAGATATCTACTAGAAATTTTAATTATATAAATATATATTTATACATAATACATATTTATACATTGTTGAGCCCAAAATCTGAGAGTGATCAATATAGTCCAATATAGACGTCGTTCAGACATTTACATAGCTGCGTGAACGTGGCGACTACAACAGATTATGGTAGAAGAAAAGCAAAAGCTCGTTATATGCTGACAGAGTAAAAAGTCGCAAGAAAATATATTAAAAACAGAGAGGCGGTCGTCGGCCCCACGGGCGCAACCAACGCGTATTAGACGAATAACCACAGAAATAATAAATGAGGGTAAAGGGGTGGAATCTTGAATGGAATTTTTAAGACAAGTGGTCGAGTACAAAAGCGTTGGTAGTGTAACGACGACTCTCTGTGGAGAGTTTGCTTGTATTGTCTTGTTTACGAGTAGAATTCTTCGATTTTTACGTAAGAAGTTGAAGCACTTGTGAACAGGAAACCATTTCTCAGCGGTGATTGCGGGTCAATGCGCTTTGTTTTTATAAAGGTTCTATATTTATTTTGTTTTCTATATTTATAGGTAAAAGTTATGAGATGAGGCGAGTCGTGCCACTCAACACGCAAAATGGGGTATGCATAGGTGGATCCTAAGTTTCACGATACCCCAGGTGCTGCAAAAGTGTGCTGCAAAATTGACTGGGTAGGCGTGCTTGTCTCGATTCCCACTCGAAGAAAAGACATATTTATTTATTATTTTTTTCGCGGCGTTAAATCCCGCCTCTCAACACTCAATGCCTCCAAAATTCGGAATCGGCAGAACCTTTACATTTACATACATATATAAAATATTTAAAATGAAAGTAATACAGATCAGCAAAATAATAATTATTTATTTCAAGCGTTCTATTTTAAATTTAGCCATTACAATGATAAATTTAACTATAGCTACAAACAATTTTTACATGAGACCGCAAGTATATCGCCGGCCCCATAACGTTGCCCCGTAGCTGTTATCTTAAGACATTATATCTGACAGATAGCGTTAGTTGTACTAAGTTCTCTCATGTTCAGATTAATGTATCCCTGATAGCCGACTTATTCAATGATTATGTGGATTCTCTTGCGGGTTATTGGAAAAAATATGAGCGTGTAATGAATTTAGGTCATTTATGAAGCAAACAAGAAGTTTAATATATAAATATACTTCTACTATATACAAGAATATGAATGAGTTGAAGTAGTCTTGTAAACTAAACTTGTAACATTTAATGGTCCGAAGTGAAATTATTTGTGCCGAATCATATTAAATATGTACAGCTATAACCGTACAAATAAAATATAAGTCTGCGACTGTGACAGCTTATATATAAGTTACTTTCATAATGTCACCGCGTATTTTTTAATTTAAGTAGGTATTTTTTATTCGATAAGATAGATGTGTATAGTTTTTAAGGCGTAAGTTGAGTTTGGTATTTCTGTAAGTGATCACCAAAAGTAGAGCCAGAATGTTATTGTTATTGTTGTATTTTTTTTTCAGCTTCTCGCTGTATCCCGCATGTAGCAGGGTAGGCAGAGGGAGCCTAGTGTTAAGACTCTACGCTCCCCACTGAATTCTGGCGGCATTGCGTGTTGAATGGCGGAACTCAACGCCATGCTTTGCCTTGCCACCTCAGTGAAGAAATTAAAATATTTAATATTTAATTTCCTCAAGTGGGAATCGAGCCCACAACCCGTCGCACTGACTGTCACAGCTTGTCCTACTGCGCCACGACGGCTCTTATTCTGTTGTGTTGGTTGTATTAATACTTATTTGTTCCGTTATATCATAAAAAACAGCGTTGTGACTCCAATCTTTTTTTATTCTTTTACTTGGTTGGTCATATACATTTGTATATTTTTGTACAGTGATGGTGTTAAATTTAAAATTTTTTAATATATTTTTTTTTAAATAAAATATTAAAACTTAAATAAGTGTCGTGAAGCGTCTCCGGTAGATATAAACTAGTATTGACTTGTAAACTAAACTAAGGCATGTGCCGCACTTCAAGCCGACCACCTTGTCTCAAGTTCTCAACTCCTGTAAAGTCAGCTGCGGAGTTCTCTACAGCACGGAGTGAGCTTGAACTTCATAAGAAAGGATAGATATTATTCTTTTTGGTGGAAATAAGTAATATATTCCTAGTAGTAATATACGTAATATATGTATGTCATAACAAAATAAAAGTAAAATACATATACAAATAAATAATGAACTATAACGAACAAAGTTTTGTTGGATTATATTTTGTAGAGACGCCGTATCTCCCCATCACTGAAAGTTTTAGATAAGTATTGATAAACAAGCTTCACGCTGTATCCCCCACACAGCAGAGTAGACAGAGGGAACCTCTGTGTTAAGACACTCCGTTCCCCACTTTCTGCTGAATTCTGGAGGTATTGCGTGTTGAGTGGCAGAACTCAATGCCGCACTTTGCCTCGACACCAGAGTGAAGAAAAATGGAAATGTAAACGTCAATAAATATTTCACATCCTCGAGTGGGGATCGAACCCACAGCCGTCGCGTTACAATCACACCCATCTCATGTTAAAGCAAATTATAGCGTTAAAAAGGTGTGCAATCAATCACTCTACAGTAAACACAACTTTAAAAAATCTGGCGAGATCCAAATCATAAATCATCGAATTAGTATCGATCTCGCAAACTCCACGTTGAAATTGAAAAAAAAAAATTCTTGTGTACTATATATTATATCACGACGAATATATTTTATACACATTGGTGTAACCAACTGTACCTGTAGTCAAAGTTACAGTTTCGGCTTCGTCCGCTTGGCCGTTGACTACATGATTGTTTATTTTTTTATACTTGCACTGAATAGCGTTCGTGTACTAATAAATGTTTGCAGTACACTTGTAGTGAATTCTAAATTTAATACCTTGATACATTATCGTAATTTCTATTATATTCGCGAGGTACATTTGAGCCATGAGATAATAAATAATATAAATACAAAGAGTTAATACAACGCCATCTATTGGAATAAGTTGATACCATTACGTAGTAGAAAGTTTCAGAAATTGTAGACAGTTCCGTTGAAGTAGTTTCAAATTTGAACCCCAGATGGCGCTGCATACAAATAGTTTTTATTAAAATATACTGTTCTCAAATGTAATTGGAAAAGAATGTAGTGAGGAAAGTTCTAAAGTTTATACTGTTTTCTTGTTTATGTACTAACTAGTTTGCATACTGAATTTCAGCTTTCTAGCGTCAAAATTGTCGAAAGTATCATACAACATTTCATCCCTTATTTTGTACGGCATTGGGGATAAAAGTTGAGTTATTTTTTTTTTGCGCTATTTGTGCTTGTTTACCAAAATTCAGCTTTCTAGCGCGTAAATTGGTGAAAATCTCATATAAACTTCTGTTAATATATTGTCATTAACTAACACACGAAATTTCAGCTTTCTCAGCCATTAGGAAGTGCTTTATGAATTTTAATGATTATATCAGTCAGTCGGCCAGTAGGTAAGGAAATAAAGAGATTTTTCATATTAATGACAACATGTCTACCAAATTTTGTTTACATGGTATTCAGCTTCACGCTGTATCCCGCACAGAGCAGGGAAGGCAGAGGGTACCTAGTGTTAAGGCACTCCTACCCTACTTTCTGCCGATTTCTGGAGGCATTGCGTGTTGAGTTATGAAGGGTTTAAAGAAACGATAAAGTGTCTCACAATGAAAAATAAATGAAATATCACAGTAGAATTTGTAGCGTTACGTACTTTTGTTCTACTATAGCAATCATTTGAAACAAAAGGCGTTTTAATTGATAAGTACATTATAAGTTTAAAATACAGATTTACATAAAATAATTTAAGCGAATCATTAAACGACTAGCACTTATTCGTAATTTTAGAACATTTACGAAACTAATGAGACCTCCATTTGCGTTAGAAAGGATCTAAATGGCTTTTCTTCGCGTCTAACAAATAAATAGTGCTGTATAGCAAAATTTTATAAAAATAACTGCTTATTAATGCTTGCAAAGAAAGTTTTTATATATTGTAATTGTAACTTTTATGTATTTATAAATGTTGTAGCGCTCTTATGACTTGGTGCAAAAAACAAAAAATATATATATATTTTGCGTTATATTATCCGGTCCTGTATATTTGTAGAAATGAATTAAATAATAATAATAAAGTCCCATGGATGTCGCCTACAATTTAAGAAACGTATATCCTGATGTATACTCTTCGAAAAGGCAGACATTTATATAACATTTAATTTCTTAATTTCATGAAATATTTATTCTAATATATAATTCTGTTTTATTTGCTCAGGTGTCGAGGCATAGCGCGGCCTTGAGATCCACCATTCAACACGCAATGGCTCATGAATTCCGAGAAAAGTTGGCAAAGGAGTGTCTTAGCCCAAGGTTCCCTCTACCTATCCTGCTGTGTGCGAGATACAGCGTGAAGCTCATTTTAAAAAATAAATAATCACGTCACATACCACACACATTTTGTTTTTATTGACCAATCCGCCTTAGATGAACCGCGTTGGATGATTGCATTTGCAGGAATATTTGCACCAAAAATACGAATGTACATGTTAAAACCGATGTTCAAATCCCGCCATCATCGATGCGAATGCGGATATTTTCAATATCTCTAACTTAAAAATAACTTATGTAACAGAGATAAGTATATTTTTCGGTATAATGTGTATAATAATATAAGTATTCAATAAATAAGATTTATATGGACTGTACGCAGTATGTAATTTTTGAGTTGTCTATTTTTTTGTGGGCGCTCAGACATAGGTCCAGACTATTCTATTACATAAGTATTATGTATTTCGCTTAAATTAATATTTAATTTTGTTAATCGATACATAAAAAGTTTCAAATTAACCTCATTAAGGAATTTAACCGTAGAAAATTATTATGAAAGGCACCGTTAACTCAAAGTAATGATTAAATAAAAATTAATGTTGTGTGTCAAGTGTCATAGTCAGAGTCACACCATACCTAAAATGTGAATATTTTCTTTATTTCAATATACTAAATTAACAGTTAGATAAAAACTTTTCCAAACTTATAATTGTATACATAGGCCTACGCACGTAGCCAAGTCAGAATCGCAATTAACCGGTTTTGTTTCATGTTAAGTTATGTTATATTTTTAAATATGATTTACTATTTGGTTCATAAAGTCTAGTGTAGATATTAAAGCTTCAAATTAAAAAAAGCTATCAATGTAATAAAGATAACATTAATTTCAAAATAAACGTAAAAAGCTTACGGAGCGTGTCACTATATTTTTGTGCTCTAACGCGTTTGACACGGAGTCACTACAGCCAATATTTATTTTTACTGTCGTAAAATACTTTTTTCGCGTTTTTTTTTATTTATTTTCATTTAATATTAGTTGTTTCTCACTCCATGTGGAAGTCCTTACAGACGAATCGAGACGAATATAATGTTAAAAGAATGTAGCACACTGGATGCACTATGAAATAAACATTCGAAAATATTTATTCCTTGTCTTAATTTAATGTTAATAATAAAAAAAACCACATACTACGACATTTCTTCTTAAAAACGGTAATACCTTACATATTTATCACTCAATTATATAAATGAAGAGTAAAAACCACATATAATATATTTTCACGTTTAATCTGTCTAAAGATTTTCTTAAGTGTTTTCAAATAAAACGTTTTATTTTTTATTTATACCAAATAACAGATGTTCACGCGACATTTTGGGAATATGTAATGAAATGTAACATAAAAATAAAGGTTACGACCAGCGATTACGAGCAGGTGTGAAGACGTTCAATGCGTGTTTACGGGGGATTTCCTCTGGGGGTTACTCACCATGTAATAAACAATATTATTTATGAAATTTGGCTTTTTTTTCTCTTTTCTTTTGTTATGCTTAATTGAAAAATATTAGAT
>JBAIZZ010000310.1:592-88517 GCA_037355905.1 Heliconius aoede
TTTTTTTTCTCTTTTCTTTTGTTATGCTTAATTGAAAAATATTAGATATGTGTATGTGTTTGATATAAATATATAACTTTCCTATTTTTAAAAGGGGTCCTAAAAGGGTTCCATTTTTTAAATTTGGTTGTATGAAACTGTAAATGAATATTTCTTCAAATAGTTTTTTTTTAACCTGATATTCATTGCATTTTAGGTCGAATTTAATTATACCAAGGTGCCAAGATGCAATATTAAAATCTAGAATATATTACTATGATCGACATGAATATAAATAACATATTTTGCAAGATATAAAGAAATTAATTTAAATTCACTTTACGTGAAATATAATATTACACCGTACATTTTCTGCAAACACTTTTAACGCAATCTTAGTATAGTGCACCTACTACGTAAATACATACGGCATAATAACTTTATGGAAATTTAGATTTAATATACTATTTATATATATATATTTATATGTTTTATAATATATAGCTAGTTTGCAAGCGTATGCACTCTTTTTGTATGAAATCAAGGTTTCTTTGAGGATAGAAGGGTAGGCAGACTGAACCTAACTTAAAATCCGTTTTTAATTTTACCGAGATAATGCGTATTAAATGGTGGAACTCAAAGCCTCGGTTTGTTTTGTTGCTATAGCGCTCGCGCTCAGTCAGTACTTAAATGTTCTTACACTCTTCTTCTGTAATACCCACGTTTCGCTGCCGCGTAACAGCAGTGCCAACACTTTATTGTGCCTTTCTTCATCTCTTTCAAAAACCTGAACCTTTGAGAACTGAATTAATATTGATTGGATTTTTGAATTTGAAATGCAATAGTTAGAGTTTGATTCGTAATTAAAATGTAACTAGCGAAAATCTGGCTTTTAATAACATTTTTAACTTAAACTTAAAAAAACTCGAAAAAACTACAAAAATATTTAGAACTATCATCGTATTATGGAGATAAATACAACTATTATTGACTATAAGTATGTATGTAAATAAATAATATAAAGCAAACTTTAGAAATCTTATATATGTTTAAAGTAGAGGAGAGTGATTTAAAATATATTTATTGCAATGTTTCTCAATAAATTACTTGACAGTTCACTTGACTTTTCTTAAGGTCGCGCAACTAGCAGATCAGAAGATCATATGTCTTTAGTGGCTTAGTACATAAATGATGCTGAATGGTCAGCAAACAGACGTGGGGTTTTGTTTGCGTCTAAACGACCGCAGCGTTTGAGTGGTAATTTATAGTGGTCTCAAGGGATATTCGGGGATCCGACGAAAATATATTTTATTATTTCATTTTCACATCAGTCCCGTTCGGGCCTTTCAATAATATGAATACCAATTGCTGTACTATACTCGTTTTATTTCACTTTTACTTTGATTTTAAATATGAGAGGCCAGTTATCGCAGGGGCATAAAGTCTGACTGTAAACATTGGTTGTGGGTTCGATCTCCACTCGAGAAATTGAAGTATTTATTTAAATTTATATTCTCATTCCTTCGCTCTGCTCTGCTCTGTTCTTCCATTACTCAACACGCAATGCTTCCAAAAATTGGTTGAAAGTGGGGAATGAGGTGTCCAAACACTAGGTTCCCTCTGCCTACCTTTCTGTGTGCAGGATACAACGTTAAGTTGATTTATAATTTTTTATTTTATACAATAAGGAAAATTGTAAATATATAAAATTTAGTTTTGGTCCCAAAAGATATTTAGGACTTTTCTTGTTAATCTGAACTTAAAACTAAATTTGGACAGATGCCAAATAAGAAGTGCAAAAAGTATACTAAGATAAACAGCGAGGTTTTGGAAAACCTCCCATCGAATCAATGTGTTGGTAGACAACAGGACAAATTTGTAATAAGCTTGACTAAGTCGAAACGTGTCGGCTGAAGTTGAAGGTAGTTTGTTAGTTTCAGTGATTACTGCAAACACTTGTAGAAATTAATTTATTTAAGCAAATATTTTGACGTTTTGATTTTAATTGAATATAGATACTATATCAGTATTAATGGTAGTAGAATAAATTTATCTTCAAACTTCCCCTATCCAGTGTATAGCACTGTAATCAGAGGGAACTATGGGAACCCAGTGTCCCAGTGCTGTTCCTCACTTCCTGTTCTCAAATAGAGGATATGAAAATATTCAATATCTCAATTTTTCGAGTCTACAGTCGCGTTTACAGTCGCACTTCTAATTCATTCTCTTACAATACGAAACTCAAAAACAACGCTCAACGCTGTTTACAGAAAAACTTAATATTTAATAATCAACATTTGTTTTCTAATAGAAAATTTTCAGGACTATAGACTAAGTATACAAAAAAAATATATAAGTATACAAAAAAAATAATTCAGGCGGACGGATGGAAATTAAACTACAGCGTGAAACTGACAATAATAAATAAAAAATAAACAACAGTAAAATTATTATATCAATATGGCCGAATTTTAATGTCCTTCACAGAGATAAACATATATTTCCAGAAGTTTTTCTATATAGAATTACAAGCCAAGAAGTTATGTAACCATAATGTAAAATAATAGTACTTAGTTATTTCGTTTAACAACCACATATGTTTGGACCATATATTTATAAACTAGAATTAATTATTATAAACATATTATGGTGATGTGTTGAAAATTCGTAAAATAATTCGTTAATAATTTAATCAAATATTGAATGGAGATAGCGGCCCATTAGTATTTGCTGAATCACGTGCCATTACCAAATATTAGAGCTTTGAGTTAATCGTGTACCCCATCATCCATCACGTACCTAGCCCGCAGACCAGTCATTGCCTCTACAATCAAGAAACGATCAATGTGGCAACAAAACACATTTACATACATACATTTAATATTTTTTAAACAGTTTCACGCTGTATCCGGCATATAGTACGGTAGGCAGAGAGAACCTGGGGCGGAATTCAACCTTTTCGCCAAACTGCGTGACGGCCTTGGTGCCACAGCGAAGAGTGAGGATTGAACCCCCAACCCACGCGTTACATTTATACCTCTGCGCCGCGAATAAATTTTAAATACATTTTTTTAATTAATTTGCTATTTTCTTTTATTTGTGCATCGTAACATTGTAATAGATTATATTTTACTTACATCCTCACAGTGAATAAACATCGCATACGTAATAAATTTCTCGACAAAATTCTCGTGACACAGTAAGGCTTTTAAAAGAACCAAAGCGTTACGTTCATAATTTGATATTTTCTTATTAAATTAGAGCCTACCAAATATTTCCATGATCGCTTCAAGTTGCGAAGTTTCCACATTATTACGATATAATATTTTTTCTTTGACGAATTCAATTGTGCGATATAATTTACTGTCGTATTGCTTCCTCGATACTAGATACTAGATATCTGTACAGATATAGAGCTCATTTAAATGGAACAGTATGAAAGTTACCAACAATTCTTCAATGTTCTTTAGAAACTCGAGAATTTTGTTTTACTGCAAAAACAAAGTTAGGTGGAATTTATACGCTTAAAAAGTTTGACTTCGTAACCTCATTGCTTAGTTATTTAACACTACATTTTTTTAGTTTAAACTGTGGTATCCTATGCAGTTTAATTGTAATATGTTGACCCGTTTGGTCTAGAAAAATAATATTTTATTATCTTAAAGAATTTGTTTATTATTTTCGATATACTTTAATACTTATTGGAGCTTAATTGTAGTATAATTATGTACTTAAATCTTACTATGCATATTGATTGAACCATATATATTGGGGTAATTCCCGTTGTACAAGCTTGAAGGTAATAAATTATTAAGTGGTCTCATGTCGCTCCTTAATTCCACATAAATTAGGCTTTATTTCGGTAAATAAAGTTTAAGTAACTAGACGAAAGTTTAAATAATTTTCTGAAAATAACGTTATTTAATTTTCTGCCTGTGCCAATAAAAAAAAACAATATTTAAAATATATTGTAACTTTTAACGTTTTTCACACTAAGAATAAAAAAAGCTATTAAAAAACTTCTTACTACCTTATTTAAGAACAATAAATGTTTCTTCAAACAACTCTATACAGCGAGTAAGCGCAAGAGTATCTTTGTGGGGTTAGTATCATTCAAATAAACTGACCAGCATGATCGCCAGACATGAACCCTATTGAATATGCGCTGGGACATTCTTGAAAGGAGGTTTCAATAGCGATATTCAGACTTCCAGTCTGGTAAATTAATTAAATTCGCATTAGTGATAACATGAATTTAGAAGTAATTGACATTATTATATGTAAGTATGAACAATAGTAGTCGTCGCTATACGGAGGCAATATTCTTCACTGATTTTTATATTATTGTTTATATTATAAACTTTAGTTTATATTAGCTTAGAAATTATAATTAAAATATTGTATTTGGCTATAATATTAGTGTAATTTTTTATTAGTATATTTTTTGCTGTAAAAAAAATTAGGTAAACCCAGTGGCGCGCCAAGCAATGATTGTTGACATTGGTTTGTCATATGATGATGATCTCGTGAAGACCGAAAAAAACTTAATATTTTTTTTTTCAAGATTTTTTTCAAGAAATAGTTTATTCTATAGCTTGGACGGGACCAAATCAAGTTGGCCTTATCAGCGCCTCTTTTTATCAAGATAAAGTAATAATCTCATTCATATATTGCTTTTAAATCGAATAAATCAGTTCATTTCCGATGATCCATTTAACCCCGAAGACGGCGTTAAGATTCGAGAATCATTTTCTATTTTAAGATGTATGTGATGCCATGTTTACAATTCCAAGTAACTCTTATCAGCGGAGAACAAATATTCTCTAGGTTTTCTAGGTTCTTTTTGCTAAAAAGAAATTTGAATTTTAAATAATATAAAATGGCAATGGCAATGGTCGTTAAATACGATACGCCGCCACCTGCCGTTCGTCTATACTTTGAATAGTTTAAGAAGATGTAAAGCAAACAAAAATCAATTACAGCTTTAGTTTAACGCAATCTTAATTTCAGCATCCGTTTGAAATATTTACTTGAAACTCAGTAAACCATTGTGTAGTTGGTTCTTTTGTAATTTTTTTTTTATTCAGCTTTACGTTATATTTCGGAGTGGGGTAGGTAGAAGGAACCCAGTGTTAAAACTCTCCGCTTCTCACTTTCCAGTGCATTCTGGAAGCATTGCATGTTGAGTGGCTTAATTCAACGCCGCATTTTGCCTCGACACAAGAGCGAAGAAATATTAAATATTTTATTTTCTTGTGTAGAAATCGCACCTAAAACTTGTCGCGTTTACAGTCACACGCTTCTGCGGCAAGATTGGCCTCTGGTATCATATCATTATCATATATAGCAACTTACTGTGGGCGTACGCGCTGAATATTTATCTTGTTACATTATACATATTATAATAGAGTCTAAAAATACTAACGCCTGACACGTTATATTATGAAGGGTGTCACGGCTGTGCCAATAAGATCGCATTTTACCTATATGTTATACCAAGTCACCGTAAAGTCATTTATTTTTGATGCTCAATAGATTTCACTTTGTGAAACTTTTTTAGTTTACTGTCTTGTCTTTTTGTGGTTCGTTTTAAATTGCGGATATGTTGTTGTTTTAAGTTTAAATCTCAACTCGCAATGCCTCCAGAATTCGGCGAAAAGTGGAGAACAGAAGTGTCTTAATGGGAACGGAGTGTCATTAGCAGGTTCCCAGGTTCCCTCTGCCTACACTGCTTTGTGAAGGATAATACTTGAAACAATAAAAAAAATATCTTACTCATATATATTACAATAATATATAAAGATAAATAAACGCGCAATCGCTTTCATAATGGAGCAACTTAATAGATTAATTAATTTAATCAAAAAATCCTTGACGACGAAATGCAATTGGACTTACATCTCACCTTAACGAAATTTCAGCCAAAGAGAAATCAATGTAGGACACGATCCGCCACACAGTCATCAAGTGGAGTGCCAGTTGGTATATTTATTGTATACAACCTACATGTGTTTCCATTTCGCAGTCAAAATAACTCTTATGAATCGTATGTCATTAGGCTCTCACAACAGGGAAATCTCAATTTACGAAACACTGTAGGCTATTATTAATCAAAAAAGATAGATATTGTATTATTCAAAGTTTTTTTTTCAGCTTCACGCTGGATTCTGCGTGTAACAGGGTAGGCGGAGGGAGCTAAGTGCTTAGACTCTTCGCTTCCCATATCCCGCTATATCACGGAATATTTTTAAAGAATATAATCTAATAACTGTTGGAGGTAATCCATTTTTTTTAATGTTAAGTGTTCTTAATAGGCAGTAAGAAACAAAAAATGTTATCAAATCTGCAAGAAGTACACAAGGAAATATTAAAAAGCTTCTCATAGTAATAAGTAAATAATAAACATCAATTATTATGATAAAATTCTATTCCACAGTTACTAGAAAGTAATACGAGTTTAGGCACAAATAAAATATGAAGCGTCTCACGTTTTTAATATTTGACCAAAAAGCATCATATTGTGGGTCGTTTGATTTATTCCTTCAATATGATTTTCAATATATTTTCACAGATAAAAAATGTCTCAAACTTTCTCGACGACTGGCCCGGCAATGTACTTACAACATCTAAAAATTTGAAGTTTACGCGGTAATTTCGAAGTAATGTGATATTTATTTAAATTCTAAACTAAATCCAGCTAAGTTAAATATTTATATATTTATCTAAGTTAAATACTTAACGAATATTACTATGAGTATTTACTTTTACTAATTACTTAACGATATTTAAATATGGAAGCGTTTACAGATCTTAACTATTATTTGTATTTTGACAGTCGAACAGTATTCTTGTTTACGGGGATAACGTGGCGTATGCAGAGTTGTTATTCAACGGTTTCTCCTATACATCGTTGTTTTATGTTTTCGATGAAATATATGCATATTGACGTTGGTATTGTTTAGATACTAGTATATTGAGAATAGGTCAACTTCTTTATTAATAAGACAGGTACATTTAAAAGTATTTAAAAATAATACTATAATAATAATAAAAATAATAGGCAGCTTTAACCCAATCATTAAGTATTTAGAGACTCCGTTTCCCACTTTCCGCCGACTTCTGGAGGCAATGCGTGTTAAATGGCAAAACTCAACAACGCGCTTTGCCTCGACATCAGAGAGAAGAAATGAAAATTTTATATATATAATTTCCTCGAATGGGAATCGAACCGTCAACCTGTCCACTGGCCTCTAGATTAATAAATTTCATATCTAATAATACATTTCATTTCTGTCATATAGCTTTAATTAATCAAAGCCTCCGGCTGAAGTATCGAGGCTTTAGGATTCATAATGGATCCATGATCCATACTCATTTGATAAATCTTCATATTAAAAATGTAAGTTAAATATTTGTGGAACTGGATATTTCTATTTGTGGTTTTATAATGCATTGATATATTTTCTCTAGAACTAAGTTAATATGTCAGTTCTGGATTTTGTATTCAAGTACATATGCAACGTTACACACGTTTTCAATTCATTATTCAAAATTTTCTTAGTATTTCTATAATTTTAATTATTTTTATTTTCTGGTTAGTTAAATTTAAGTTGTATTAACAAAGAACCGTAGAGCCACATCTGTGAGATTTTTATCAATTTTACTCAAATTGGAAACTCATTTTTATAGTGATCGTAATAATAATTTAAGATATAATAAATAAGCTAAGAATTAGAATAAAATTTGTGAAAATCTCACAGATGCGGCTCTACGGTTCATTGTAAATGTTTAGTGACTTCGACTTGACATGACATGACATGACATTTTTGTTGACCAAACAAGCGCACATTTTAAAATGTATAGATATATTAATTTTTATACAACATCCTTTTTAATTTTACATATACAGCGTAAAATGTATCTTGCTATCAAATACGTATAATAGTACTCACCATATGTGTAGAGCGGCTGTACACGATACTTCACGGACGCCGTACACGCTATCGCACCGGTGCCGCCGCCAAGTTGTAAACCGTGCGATAAAATTTGAACAATCGTGCCCACGATCGTCACCGTCCACCCCCATCCCCCCTCCGGGTAGTACCGCCTGGCTAACGTAAGAGCAGCTCGGGCTCGCAGGGCGGCCGCCGTCTCCGCACCCACTGTTGCGCCGGCGCTAGCGCACCTGATTCACATCATATAAGGGGTCATACACTAAATATAAACACATTCTTCTATATACTATACCTACATTTACAAAGCACTAACCGGCGAAATTGAGTCACTTCTCGCGCTGCCTCGTATCCTACGCTTTTAGAGCGTCCACGTTCAGCATATTTACTTTGAGTGTTCGTCTTAACCGATTGCAATACACCACAAGTGCAGAAATCTGTCGGTGCCAGTTTTTGTGGGGGGTGGTACTTAATATGGCAATCACATTCTGGAGTTCTCCAGGAGAGTAGTCGTTCCAATAGCGTCTTCCGTCTTGCTGAATGGTTTTTATCAGACCTCTGGCCCGTGTCCAATGGGAATGACGAGCTACGGTCCACGTCTTGGGGGCCGATCGAAATGTGCTTATTATTATAAGTGATTTTTTTTTGCCTTTCTCTATTGAAGCGCACCGATGTTGGACTGAAATTGTGCGTAATGGATTTCCTTTTGTCCACGCTGTAGTCCGAGGCGCTATTCTTCTTTGGGAAGCCATTTTTTATATTCTTGATGTCGGTTTGAAGGGATTTCCAAGTGGCGATAACTTCGTCCCGTATAACCGTGTCGGCGAAATTTGGGTCAGTGCTGGAATCGGATATTTTATTTGTCGGAGGTATTTCTTTGGAGTTTGAGATCGGCACCTCCTTTAGTTTTGCGGGTAGGCTGTCACAGCGACGGAGCGTCATTGTTATTCACTGTTAATGGTCGCATTTTTATAATACAAAATTGAAAAACTACACTTTTCACTTCACATTATATATTCTATCCGCTACCTGAAACAAAATAAAACGCTTAAATTAACATTGTTTTTAATGTAAAATAATAAATAAAAATAGGATATAGCAAAATTAAATTTCTAATTACAGTAATACGAAAATAATGTAATATATGAATTATTTATTAGGTCTAACACTAAATGATGTTTATGTAAATTGGGATTTAAGGCAAATATAAGTCCTAGCATTATATCCTACCGATTTAGGGATTTGGCGAAGAAATTGTTATATTGCTAGAATATTTTACAGCGGGTTTATTTGTTGATCAGTAAGTGAAACAATATTCAATATATATATATATATTTTTAGATTTTTGGCGCAAATTAACGCTACGCTACCGCGACACCAGCGCAAATAAATATATAAATTTCCTGGGGTGGTAATCGAACTCACAACCTATCGTGCTTGCAATCATACGCGTGTACCTCCGCGCCACGTCTAGCCTTTAGCTATTATTCTCAAATAATCTTTGGGTGTCGAATATTTGTAGAAATCTCTCCACAGACATACTAACAACAACGAAACGCTATAACAAGCGCATAAGAATTTTTATGTATCTCGATAAGAACGGATGTCCCCGAAGTTTCTAAATATAATATTAGCCTAGAATCATCATTATTACTATCATACTTAAATGAATTAATTGTAATTCAATATTCTCTATATCTTATAAAAAAAGAAAATGAAAAATATTATTAAAATTTATAAAAATAATATTAAATACAATTGACGAAATCGTAACGCAATAAAACATAACATATACTGCACTATATTATCTACACTGGAAGACAAAATGTGGCGTTAAATTCCACCTCACTCCTCTCACAATCACAAGCAATGTCTCAGAAATAACCGGAAAGTTGGAAACGAAGTGACTTATCACTAGATTCTCTTCACGTGGCAGGTACTTAAATAAATATAAAATATTACAACTTATTTAAGATAGAAAGAGATTTGCAAATTGAAATATCTATTTATATTATATATTACTTAAGTATACTTATTCAAAGCCATGAATAAGATAAGACAGCAAATAATTGAGTCTGTATTCGCGTCGAGGCACGCAGAAGTTTACAGACATCATTTCACTTTGCAGGCCATTCATACTTAGTAATTACATGCGCAGATTCTTTTGTTGCCCATTCATTCAACTGACAATTGAGTTTCGTATATTTCTTTTTGTTCCACTAATAATTTTATCTTTTATCTTTAATTATTATCTTTTGGATCTGTTTCAATCTCTATTTTCTGTTTTGCTGTTTCTCTAATGTTTATTAATATTATGTCTGGGTTATATAATCTGGAAATTCTGTTTAATCGACTCCTCTGTTTTTGGTACAGAAGATAAGGTTGATGCGAACTTAGAACTTAGCTTAAGGAGCTTAAAACTTGGCAGTATATTTAAATTAATCTAATTGCTTATAAGTATTAAGTATAAAATTTATGTTCTTCACATAATTATGCATATGGATTTATTGGTATGTATTGATGTTTGTATATATTTTGGTTAGTAAATAGCCTTTTTTTCTTGCTTCACACTTTATCCCGGATTGCAGGGTAGGCAGAGGGAGTCTGGGAATCTAGTGTTGAGACGCTCTGTTGCCAATAAGACACGTTTCGTTCCTTTCCCCATTTTCCGCCGAATTATAGAGATACTGAGTGTTAAATGGCGGATCTCAACGCCGCACTTGGCTTCGTTACCAGATAGGGAAGTAAAAATATTATATATTCCATTTCCTCCAGTGGAGATCGAACCCACAACCAGTCGTGTTTACAGTCGTACGCTTGTTCCCCTGCGCAACTACTGGCGCCATTTAATTCTGACTTAAGCAATTAACGTGAAACTTTTTTGTTTATTCTATTTATAAGTTTATTTAGCAAGCATGAGGAGATTGTACGGTAGAACTACTTGAATGATTGCTTTTGAACATGGTTAGATTGTGCAGCTTAGTACGCCACACGTGACACAATAATCCTATGAAACATTAAGGCGACAGCTAAGGGTAAGTGCAAAACTGCATAAACGCATATAAGTTATGAATGCAATCTTCTGGATTTCCTTTCTGTTCCGATTCTCGCTGTATTCTGCTGGAGAACGGAGTGTCTTAACATAAGGAGGCTTATGTTAGGACACTCCGTTCTCCAATTTCCGCTGAACACTGGAAGCATATCGTGTTGAATGGCGGAACTACGCTACGCCTCGACATCAGAGCGAAGAAATGATGATATTAAATATGTCATTTCATCGAGTGGGTATCGAATCTACAATCTATCACATTCATAGTCATACGTTTGTGCCTCTGCGCCACGACTGACGTCTGGCGTCTGACTATCTTCCTATTTAAAATTACTAGTTGTGAAATAATTAGAAATTCGAAACATAAGATTTTATACGAATCAAAACACTTTACCGTTCCCATATTAGAAAAAGAAGGGTTTGTAATACAAATCAATATCAAGAAGTTCTTGTAAATAATTTTATATCTATATTAATTTATTTCTAAAGCGATAAAATTCTGCTCTTGACTAATTCCATTCTACTGCTTGAGCGCCTAAGTGTTTGGCATGTTAATTTAATTTAATTTTATTACAGAAATAGTAATCATATCTTTACAAGGAGAAATATAATCATTTATATCAATAAATCTTCTCGATCTTTTAAATATGTATTCTAATGTGAATTATATGTTCAGAATAATGTTTATTTATATTGGTAAATAGATTTAGATTTTAAAATATTTGGTTTAGGACCGGCAGATGTTACACCAACGTCCGATTCTCGATGTCCTTTTGTATAATCCATTAATCATCATACATAGATAACATTAATCATGTCGCCGAGGAGCAATGCTAATGTTAATGGTAATGAAATCTGCGTTAATTCATCCGGAGCAGAGATCTATTACGAGGGCAAGATGAGCTGTTTTTAGGAAGATTGGTCATTTATGTATACAAGATGTTTGTAGGAGATTATTCGTTTTTATCCGACTACAGTGGAGGAGAAAGAAGGGTTATGATTTTGACAGGTAAGGCTGACAAATGAGATATTTGGATATTAGGATTATTGTTAGTCTCTTGTTCAATATCCGTAATGTAATCCGTCATGACGCGGTTCCACAAGTAGTAAACGCGATAATCGTAGGCTTGAACCTCACTCAAGGGATGTTTTTATTTTCCCGCTCTGATAGGTCAGAGGCGGTGTTCCATTTCTTTATTGAACACGCAATGTATCGGAGGCTCGTGAAGGCGTGGCATGGAATTATCACAGCCTATCTTGCTGCATGCATGCGGGTAAAGTGTAATGTGAATGTAAAAAAAAATTTCGATCTACGTCGAAATCCTTATACGTTTGTTACAACTTATTAATGTTGTTAGCATCTCTGTAGCGTGATGTTCACAAATTTCCACAACCCAAAGATAATTAATTACTTAGAATTAATTCTGTTTGGTAAGAGAGAATACTTTTTTTTTAATATTTTTTTAGTGGAAAATAACACTTTAAAAATGTCAAAATACTATAGGGTAGGTACTTCCCGTATAAACAAATAAAGGAAAAAGATCCAAAAAATTGAAAATTTAAAGTTATTACCCAAAAAAAAGAAGTTAATGACTTCTATAATTGTAGTTCATTTCATACAAAATAAATGCAAAAGTCCGCAAATTTAATTTAAATAATCTTGGAAGTGCTACGGAGCCCTCAGTATGCCAGTCCGACACGCATTTGACCCAGTTTTATGTTTTAGTGGATTATTCCATTCGGTTACCTTTTGACAATACCACGTACGTATACCGCGATAATCGGGGCGAGACGAGATTTGACCAAATTTACATGTCATTTCCAAAAATGGACATTTGTACGTCCCGGGGACGCCGTTCGGGGACACCGGGACACCCAAACGAAAAATGAAACGGTCCTATTCAAAACGGGACGTCTGGCCACGTTATGTATAAAATATGATTGTGAAAAAAATATTAAATATTTAGTAATTAAGTTTAATATTTTGTTGCAAACTTATATGTGGATAATGTGTAACGATATAAATATATATATATATATATATATATATATATATATATATATAAAACAATAATTTTTTTTACAAAGGAATATATGAGAGAAAGTTAATTAATTCAGCGGTTTATCGATCACGTTTATAATGTATTTCACTTAGCATATCTTGGTTGTATTCATACAGTTTAGTGTAATACGAGGCGCTCTTCTAAACCGATCCATCAATCACATTGGCATTATTGCCTGGATTATTGCCTGGCTTACATCTGCGGAGCTACCCACTTAAAATTACTTTACTGACGCTCTATATATAATATAATTTAATTGATATAATTTAATTGATAATTTAATTGATATTTATTTAAATATCAATTAAATCAGCTTCACGATGTATTCATTGTAGGCAGAGAGAACCTAGTGCTAAGACACTTCTTTCCCAAATGTCCTCCGAATTTTTTAAGGTAATGCCCGTAGAGTTATGGAGGTACTCTATGCCTTTCCCTCTAGTAGGGATCGAAACTACAGCCTTTGCGTTACTGCTACACCCTTGTGCTCTTGCGCAATGACGGCCTCAGATTTTTTTTTACGTAATTCATTTATAGCGTTTTATAGCTTTATAGCGTTGCACTGTTTCTCAGGTACGGAGATTGTGAATAAACAAAGGAGTATGAAGATAAGTATATATATCTCAAACTTTAAAATGTCACATAGTTTTATATTCTGTATCTAGTTTTCTAGCTCAGCTTCGCAATTTTTATCATCCTTTGACTTCTATTGTGTTCGCAAATAACTACTAAACTAAAGTCATCTATCATAACGCCCCAATTGCGTTTTTCTATTGTTGGAAATTAAATTATACTTATATTGAAATATATCTTATATAATATTTTTAAAAAACCCTGTCACGTTTTTATGTGTACCCTCCACACATCTGGACAGGTGAAAGGTATCTGGGAACCTAGTTTTAAGTAACTCTGTTTTCCAGACATTTCCGTTCATCATTTTCCGCCGAATATTATGTGTTGGTGCTGCAGAGCGAGGTGCTGAGTTCCATCTCTTGGGCATTGGGCATTCACTCTAGTGGGAATCTTACTGCAAACAACTTGTTTACGGTCGCATACTTGTTACATACTATACACACTATACTATATACATACTTGCCACTGTGCTACGACGGCCTCATGAAAATCCTTAATTCTGTTTCCGTTAATATATGATTTTTATGAATAAGTTAAATAACTTAGATGTTGTTATTTTTATTATATATTTTTTACTTAAAATGTTAATATAATTTTATTATAAGCTTATTTTCAACAAACACAAATTGTTTGACAATTCACTGATTTGTTATTTATGTTTTATTTATTTCATTTAACTATAAATAGAATAGTTACAAGAAAATCTCATATGGAGAATGGTCTAGCTCTATCTGACATATCACGAGGACAGTCCTGTCTGTCAGCCCCACGCGGACATAATTCGGGTCGCTGTCGCCACTTATCAGCTTGTCTCGGGAAATGTAAAAGATTTTTCACCATCGTCTAATTAATAAAAGCCGTGCTCATATCTAATGGCCAATTTATAATTGTCTCATTTCCTATGTTTATATTTTTTACCAGTAATCTGATATGTCAGATTGAAATGCGGAGATTAACGTCGGATCTAGTACACGAATATATTAAGAACTGGCGACACGTTCGCGGTTTCGCTTGAACTAAATTATTATTAATATACAAATCTGTATTACTTTTGTTTTTCATCGTGTGACAGATACATCCTTATGCCGCTGCGTCATGATGGCTTTATCATTTATAATTTTGCTTACTTATTAAAAAAATATTTAATTTATAAAATTATTTAGTTTATTAAAAAATTCTAGTTCATAGGAGAAGATCGTTAGTTTTAAAAATTAGGTCGTATGACCTATTTAGTACTATGAAAGGGAGATCTATTAATTTGTTTATTATTATGAACATAGCTGAGTGTTCAACTAAACTGCATTTAATCTGGCTAAAGTGGAATAGGAGTTGAATAACTTAATTAAGTCTAAATTTTTCTTATTTTAAATTTATTCTCAATAGTGATTCTGAAATAACGAACTTAAAGCCGGAACAATTGTAAAAGCATTCCACGTCAACTTCAAACAGTTTCTTTCTACAAACTTTGAGCCTGAATTTCAAAATGATTGTCAAAGTTCTTTATTGTATTTGAACTTTCCCTGATAATAGTCATTTGAATGAAGCCAGGAATTATTAATTTAGAGAGCTTTTCACATTTTCTTTTAATATGTACTAGGAATATTCAAGAAATGAAATGAGTAATAAATACTGAAGAACTCATTAATTATATTAATACGATTGAATCTTAAAAATTATTTCCTCCATTTAATAAATCAAACTTTCACGCGTTTCCTTTTTTGACTAACCTGTACAAAAGCTGTATCACGCATGCAGCGGGTAGAGAGAGCTTGGGTACCTAGTGTTAATAAATTTCGCTTCTCTATTTCCCGCCGATACACACAAACACAAAGCTTTTACTTACACTTCCACTTTATATATATTAATTTTACAAAATCAATATCAATTTTAGTATCTTTCATCTTATCTAGTTTCAAAACAACATAACGTTGTTAGTGAAGTAAAATTAAATGAACAGAGTTCAGCCATTGGAGCTGATCCATCGTCCGCTCGGTCAACACACCGTCGTCGTGTCGTCGTGGCACGCGGACGCCGTTCAAGATTAATAGACAAATGAATTCAATGCAGATCAAGCTTGGAACAAACAAAGTGCTTGAGTTTAATAAAGAAATACTTGAGAGGATATGTCATATTTCCCATGTAGGCGGCTTTTATGTGAATTTATATATATATATATATATATATAACAGGCCAGTCGTGGCGCAGGGGCACAAAGTGTGACTGTGAACCGATTAATTGTGGGTTAGATTGGGGATCTATCTCAAGGAAATTATATATATATATATATTTATATATATTTAAAATTATATAAAATTTAATAATTTAAATTAAAATTAAATAATTTATGAAATTATATATATATATATATATATATATATCTATATAATATGTTCCCACTGTTTCTTTGGATGCGTAATTAAGAACTTTTATGGGCTTTTATATTTCAAATATTGATAAAATAAACAAAAAAGATAACGGGTACAAACAAGTAAAGTTCTTACAGTTAATAAATGTTATTAAAAGATTGCTCACATCATAGCTTAAAATATTTCTTTTCTTATTCTTAACATTTTTAAAGTGTTATTCTACTCTAAGGCTGGAAAAATATGAAAACCATCCAAGCACGCCAAGCACTAAGTTATACGTTCTGCAGTATGGCAGAAGTAAAAATTATATTTTAATTTAAATATTGATACAAAATGACTTAATTCACATCTATAATGTTCAACGAGACACGCTTTGGTCGCGCTTCGGTGGCGTCAGATGCTCAATAGCCCTATAAAATTAAAAATATACCATGCTTGTAGGAATGGACTGACGTATGTACACTGTTCATTTATAAAATGTGAGATAACAGCAAGGAAATAAGCTTTTCTCTAGATATTTAATTCTAAAAAGGGTTCAGATCCATATTTGCAATTGTCATTTGCAATTTACTTGGACTAGCTTTACCTTTTCCAAATATTTCTTTCATTCGGAAAAGGAAGGTTGATTTTAAATAAAAACTTTAAAAATATTGTTCTATATATAAAAACCTAAGTCCTTCATGTTTTATGTGGTTAATAATATTTTGTTATATAAATATTTTTATATTTAGATATTAGGTTTGTTAAAACTAAAACATTAAAATGTTAACAGCCAATGAAAACAACAAGTTTTAGGAAAATTCGAGTGAACGCGAATATATAAAATAGAGATAAGCTCAACAGATAAATTCTGTGGACAAGACAGCCCGGCAACATGTATAAATGTGAATTTCCTATGATTCTACATGCTTATATCTCTAGTTTTATTGACTTTTCGAAGAAGGCCTAAACATAGAATTCTAAAATCACATTCCCTATTTTCACATAATACATTTGTTTAGTTTTTTATTGCATCGTAACCCAAATTGGAGAGAGAGAATCAAGTTTTCCCAGTAAGGCTCTCTCCGCCAACTCTCGAGACACTGGACCGCTCTTTGCTTCCTTACCAGAAAGAGAAAATAAAAATAATTAAACATTACTTTCATCGTATATTAAAGTATTTGAAGTCCTTATCGGCTTCTACCCTATAATATCTACTCGACTATATATCGTAGTAGACTATATATATATAATATATATACAATGGCTGAGGGTTAAAATTTTAAAGTGTTATATTATTTTTTCGAGTGCAAATGATGCCGCTCCCTACTCGGCGAAAAATAAAGAGAAGCGGGCTAAAGGCGGTTTACACGATATTTGTATGAACTGACGTTTCAGTTACATGTTCACTTCCTAAACCTACCCATAGGAAGTCATCTTGTTTTTAACAAAATTAAATAATATAAAATTACTTCCTTATACTAAAATAGTTGTTACTTCCTTATACTGAAATAGTTAGATATTTTTAGATAATTGTAACAACATTATTGCAAAGATTACTTTGCTCAGTTCTGGAACTTTTATATGGATCCAAACACGTTAGAATTAAATGACTGTAATATACCTCGAAGTATACAATATAAATTTACATATTTATAATAAATGTATATACTGTGCTTTAAGCTCATACTGTGCATACAATAGAGAAACTGCAATAACACTATAATCCTAGACCTTAATACTATAGTAACGACAAAAATATCGTAACGACATAAAATAAAGGTGTCTCTATCGGAAAGTAATTTCAGTGACGTCACCGGCCATGTCGCACATTGAGGACTTGCACGCGACGGAATGCTGCCCAGCTCGAGTGGCCGAGTGGTCTGCACAAACTTTTGGGAAGTATCTGTGTAACGTCAGTATTTTACATTACATTAGATACTAACATGGAGAATTTATGGTATATTGTTTATTTATGGTAGGTGTTCAATTCAATTTCAATTATTTTTGACATGGTGTGTTGCTATTTGTACCTTTTTGAATAAAAATTTGATATAATCATATCTGATTCGGTAAAATGCAAAACGAAAATTCAGTATTAAAATAAAATATTTGTTTTATTACACACATTTATGTGGCTAAAAATATTTGTGGGTTGTCTTTGAATTTATATTTTTTAGAAAAAGAATAATATACTATAGAAGAATAAAACTGATTATAGACTTAATATTTTGATCTACACTTTGTACAGACAGACATAAAGAAGGATACAATTATTTTTTTTAATTACTAACTACGTTTAAATGACCATAAGACTAATGTCAACATCCTCAATAAACATAACATTTAAATAATTTTCTTCAACACATACAAATGCACTGCTGTGTCAGTTACAACTTGTCAAACGTATACGGCTCGATTTCTCAGAACACATAATTAAGGAACCTTATTAGACTGCATCTGCATGCATCTTATCAAATCAACGCGAGATATTTGAGATATGTTGTAATTAATCTAAGTTAACTAAAACCTAGAAAAGTATATACTACACTGTATCCTTTAAACGTAATTGACCAATATGTAACTAATCACATTTGTAGATTCATAGATCGCGAAGGTAATTTAAGATCGTTTGAACAAAATTTATATTAAAAAAATATGTATAATATTATGTCAATGTCAATAAACGTTCGTAAGTACTATAACAATACAGATCTTGAAGACTTTTACATTTTCCTTTAATTAACTGAACTCAAATTTAATTGTTTTGGAACTTATTAAAAGTAAATCAAATAAAAAATCAGCCTCACGTTCTACCCTGCATTAACATAGTAAGGCCAAGGTAGCATAGTGTTAAGACGTTCTGGACGAATTGTTGAATGTGTTAAGTGGCGGAGTTCAACACTGGGCTTTGCCTTGATACCAGAGCAAATATATAAAAATATTAAATATTTCATTACCTCGAGTAAGAATCGAACACACAACCAGTGGTGTTTACACGCTTGTGCCCCTGTCTTAATAATTATTAAAAGTAACATTATACTTTTTCAATACTTGTGGATATTCGAAAATCTCATTTAACGCAAAAAAAACCAATAATAATATTCTAAACGTACGCGTATATATAAACCCATAACAAAAGAAAGCCAATTTTTGAAATCGTTTAGTTAACTTGTAATGTCTATTTGAAATGAGCTTTTCTAAGGATTTATTTTACGTATAGAAAAGTTACATTTAGACCAGATAACTGCTGTATGATATATTACTTTTAAATCTGTTTATTTGTCCTCTTTTATACATCCTCATTCAATTGCAAACAATATCGATTTATCTTTCAAAGGATAATATTACTCGAATTGATGGTTATTTTTCATATTGCGATTTTTACCTTTGATCTATTATTGGTTTTTAACGGAAAAAAAGATGTGACGTTCGTTCTCCACGTTATATTTAGAGAGTTAGTTTGCTGCGTGGTCTAAACCAACGCTGTTGTAGTATCAGCTAAGCCTTTTGTATAAAGCAAAAATCCTATTATATAATCCTATATACTTCTATAATAAAATTTGTCGCAAAATGGCATACTTGAGGACACTGGGTTGTCAAATAGTCAGATTCGTGGAATATACACGATTTAGCATGTTACTAACTTACTCCATCATAATCTGACGCGCTCGGGAATTTCAATAGATCATTTTTTTTATACGAATCTATTCCTTTTTCCTGGACGGGGCGGCCATATATATATATGGGGCTCATATTTGGTGGAAGTACGTAGTAAAAGTAAAGTAATTCCCCAGTTTATTAATCTGACGCGCTTTAGTAAATCCCAAAAGTTCCCTCCTCGGCTCCTATGCCATTATAAATAATAAAACGATCATTTTAAATTTTGAAATACATAAATATTATTCGTTCGGTGACGTTTTATTAAATCACTTCCTCCACATCATTAATTTAACTTTAATTTTAAATTTTGACACCGACGTTCGCGTGAAGTGCCCTACGAATACAATTGTTATGCAATCTGCAGGGACTGTTTGTATTTATATAAAATTACGGTAATATCTGGGTCAATGCGTAAATTGGACACCATTGTACATGGAATAAAAAAAATAATTAAGATTTAAATCTATATATTTATTATTATGACGTATTATGATGTTAATGTTTATATTTGTTAAATCATTCAGATTTCCCAGTCTCGCAACCATTAAGATTAGATACACAGCATGATGCGAGGATGCTTTTTAATCTGGATTTGTGTAGAAACCTAGTCTTTCCTTTTATACGAAATATATATTAATCGATTGTTAATTGATTTCATGCATTTTTTTCTTAAAACTAATGAGAATACAGATGATCAAAAATAAATTAAAACCGGTCAAGTCTTAGTGGGTCTCGCCCATTGAGAATGATTCAAAAGCAAGAAACTCTTATCACTTGCTTCAGAGAAAATTAAGCTTTTGGTCTTCAAGTCAACAGACTTGAATAAAAATTGATATTAATTTCTGTTTGATACCTCCATGAGTTCTCGAGAAAAAGATCTTGATTAACGGACAGATAGACAGACAGACAGACAAACATTAAAGTGACTCTATAAACATTCCGTAATATCAAGTAATAGTTCACCGTTAAATAAATTCAAAATATCTTGTTCTCGAATTATTCACAAGAGCGTCTCGGAAATTACAATGTTTGGTTTCTGAAGCCTCTCATTAAATGTAAAACTATTCCAGGCGAATTTGAAATTGGACTGTAAACGATCGTCAGCAAGGATCGTAGTATTGCAAATATATGTAACGAGGAGAAATACTGAAATCTACTTGAGGATAGATATTGTGTTTTGTATTTAATTTAAATCGTAGTTACTTTGTATATATAAATAAGGACGAGGTCCAAGTTCCCACTAATATTTACAAATGTGAACGTTTATGTGGATGGATATTTGTTCAACTTCCACGTAAAAACTACTAAACGGATTTAGGTAAAACTTTACAGTAATATAGCTTATATATCAGAATAACACATAGGCACAATTTATATAAGGGATTTGTAAAATATAACAATAAGTTTAAGCAGAAGAAGCTGCTACGATATATTGCGATCGATATATTGATAAACGCAAAAAACGCAGAGTCTTAACACTAGCTTCTCTCTGCCTACTCGGGCACAATGGATATTGCGTAAAGGCCAAAAAGGTATACTCTAAAGCCGACTTATATAACGAGTGTAATAGCTTGGACTGCTTGGCGTAGAAACAAAGTTTGTTGGCAATGTAAACAATGAATGTATTTGGTCCATATATATATACACATTAAAATTAGAGTCCCTATCTATGTACATCATTTAAATTACATATTACACATTTACATATTCTTTTAATATTTACAATATTCTTAATTTTGAATAATATTCACTACTTTTAGATATTGTTAAGTAAAATTACGATGATTGATGATGTACTGAACTTAAAAAATATTTAAAAAATATATCTTCAAATATGTGTTTTACATTTTTTAAGTGTTAATTAACACATAAAAAATATTTTAGTAAAAGTTAGCCAAGTGACAGGCAGAACCCTCAAGAGAATTGGTTTTTTTATAGTTTCATATTAAAAACTATATATCTAAATTTTATTTCACAGTTCTACATAGAAAACTTAAATCACTTTTGTAAAGATTTGTAAAAATTGGAACAAGCTACATTAAATATAAATTATTAAATGCACTTTTTTATTGCTTCTATTTAAGAAGCAATAAAGAAGTGCATATTATTAAGACATTTAGTCTTTGTTTTTCTCAAGCTATTGTAACATCTACTTTGCGCAGTTTCAGGTGTAAAACGTAAAAATTATAAAATTGTACTATCTGAAATAAGTTTGCAGCACACTTTGTGCCTGAGTGAGCTGCAAAATCGACTGGTTCTGGGTTCGATCCTCATTCGGAGAAAGGAAATATTTATTTAAATTTATATTTTCAATTCTTCGCTCTGGTCTCCACGCAAGGCGCGGTGTTGAGTTCCGCCACTCAACACGCATTCCCTCTAGAATTCGGCGGACGGAGTGTCTTAGCTCGAGGTTCCCTCTGTCTGCCCTGCTGTATGCGGGATACAGCGTGAAGGTGATTATGAAATAAGTAAATTACATTTTCTTTTATACTTGCATTTTATCCCTCACATACTCGTAATACGGTAGTGATATGAGAGTCACGCTTTGTCGGTTATTATAAAAGAATGTTCTCTATATAACTTTCTCGGAAGGAAAAAAATAATTATAATTCCTCCGAGTGAGAATCAAACCTAGAAGCATCATGTTTAAAATCATATATTGTTCCAATGCACCAGGATGGCTTCATTTATAATGTTTTTAAGAATATTTTAGTGTTCAGTAATAAATTATTTTTAGGTAGCTATAAAGAAAATCTATTTATTATTCTATGTAAACCGCTCCCTATGCTTGTAAAAGAAAAATAACTGTACAACTACCTCGCTGGGGAAATAAAAAATATTTTAAATTTAGCAAAAGTCAGATCATAAAAAACAAATTTCCACCCTAATTGTGATCAAGTGCTCTAATTAGGCACATTTTTCATTCTAACTTCATAGAACTTCGTATTGTTTTCTGGTCTTTTCATAGAATAACAACGACCTAAGCAAACTTGCCAAGTGGAAAATATTAATATGCGAAACTTAAGCAATTACATATAAGTTTAAAAAAACTTGATATAAACATTTGATTTGGTTTTGTGTTAAATTGATTGAATATTGTGAAAATTGTAAGAATGTTTGTATGTACGTATACTTAATTAAATAATTAAAGTTTATTTGTTTCCCTAAGGTAGGAACTAGTTAAAGTTAATAGGTACAAAAAGTTGGAGGCCATAAAATAAATATCATAACTTTGGAGTACACGACAATCAACAAGACAATCTTCAAGAAGTCAAGAGTGAAAAGTAGTGGCATACAGATCTACAAGCAACTTCAATTATATATAGTTTATTAAATATTAAATGTAATATAATATAATGTAATATAAATATTGTATTGTAAAGAAAAAAGTTATATAAGTGTTATGTTCATATAAAACAGCTTAATTCTCTATTTACTGCTTTATTTTAAACAATATTTAGATTTCTCTATTTACAGTCAATATAGTCAATATATCTCAAAAGAATTTTATTTTAATTTTTCTTTAAATTTCATAATATTTAGTTTGTAAACTTATTTACTTTCACTTCAGTAAGTTTCTTATCTAAAAGTGTAGAAATAACGTACCTCGAAAAGTTGTTCGATATTCGCGAATCGCGCTAGTGCGGCACGTTTACACCGCACCGCTCGCAGAGCGAAACTGCCTGATAAAATGATAGCCGCCTAACAAACAGCCTGAGATATGTCAACCTTTTCTTTACTAATTTATTTTTATGAAGTGCGAAAACCTTTAATGAAATATAAATTTGATATTCACAAAAAGTAAACAATTATAAAGTTTTAGATCTTAAGTGTGTAATGTGATATATCAGGAATATAGCTAAATATTGAATATCAAAGAGAAACGAAATCTATCAATAAATCATATATTAAATAAAAAAATAAGTAAATCATTTAGAGTGCAGTTTCAAAGAATGCATCCTTGTTGAGGACTCGACTTACCTCGAGTCAACTAACAGCAGTCACATTTTCCGACGTTATTTCTTAACTCTTAGGAAAATAGTTAAAGTATGGGTTTTCCAGACGGTAAGCGCCTACCAAGGGACATCCTTCCCATACCCACGACCGACTCCTGAGCTGCTCCCTTGCCGCCGGTCACCTAGCTGGGCCTCTCACGGGTAACCGTGGGTCTCACCCGGCTGGGCAGTTCCGCGCAGGGAGTGCATAAGCTCATCCTACCAACAGAATATCCCAACGTAACCCGTATAAAATCCTTATTAAAAACATTTTTACCCCTCCCCCCTTGGCCTCAAGGCCAAACAACCAACGACGCGGATCCTATTGAGGACCGCCGCGAGAAACCACGGCAAGGCGGGTGCACAGCCCCGGGACCGTTTCCCGACACCGTCGGAAGAGAGAATGCAGAGCAGAGGATCACGTCTGAATCATACCGTTTGTGTGAAATTGTGTTATCTCGGCAATGGAGGACCAAAATACGTCGGAACCACTTGGCTCGCTTATACGTATATCGTGAGCCGACGTGTTTTACAAGTTATCCTTATAGATGCGAGTTACTAATTTTGTTATATTCAATATTTATTAGATACTAACTATTACTTCGTAGAATTTAATATTTTTATTTTATCAAAGAGTTATATTCTATTAAACAAACGAATAAAGAAATCTATGAAAAATTTATTTCTTGGTACATTTTCCCATAACTTGAAAAGATGGCACTAGATGTGATCTCTTAAGCTTACTCTACGTTTGATACACGTATTTTATCGTTTGCGCCTTATATATAGACATGTATACATATATATATCTCCTTTGGCTATAATATATAAAAAATGTTACTCTCTAGTATATGAATTGAATAAAACAATATTAAAATATAAATTAAAATAATTTTAAGTCTCTAACGTGTACCTACTCTACGCAACGTGGTGAAGTAATTATTGTTCTACTGGCACGTTTAGATGTACTCAAAGAATGAAGCAGAACACGCATTAAGAGCTGGTCACATTATACTAACGTAATAGTATATGCTGTATAGGACATTTTAATACATTACAACTAATTAGTTTTATGTTATAATTATCTAGTATTTAGTTTTGGTCGTTGAAGTAGATATTTAGTATTTTTTATTTATTACTTTTAAATAGTATATCATATATTTTTTAAAACAATAAATACACTCATTTTATAGAAACAATTTATTGTTTTGAGAAGTAATCATAACAGGATTGCTATATTATTTATCTGCATCATATAAGTATCCACCAGATGTTGCAAATGCCGAATGTACGCGCTGTAGTAATTTTCCTTTCCGAAGACTTTTAATCGACATTAAAGTATATGAAGAAGTATATATTTTTAATGTTTTTAAGTCAAAGTTTGATTATATAAATATATATTTTTATGTAGTTAAGATACACTTTACAGAACATTCAACCCTGCGATTATATCGCAAATAGAGCTCTCTAAGAACTAGTACAGGCGTAGGCGGTACTTCGCTGGCCTGTGAAGCCAGGAATAAATACAGACCATTTTTCAAATCGATACTAAACTGAGATGTAAAATAAAATATGGGATATTCATACAAATTTTTGTCTCACTTTAAAATCCAATTTTACACGCTGTTCGCACCTACGGCTTAAAGTCAAAGCTCACTAGTAATGGATCGAATAAAAAATGGTCAATTCCCCGATATTGCGAGGGGAGTCCAAAATGAAGCTTAGGCTAAATCCAGGCTCGATATTGAATGATTGTCGTTAATCTGATACAGTTTAATATGGAACTGTGTGCTCTTGCACGGTGGAAAGTTAAATTATGTTGTGTACTCCATTTTACAGTAACTCGTGGACTAAAAATATAATAGACAGATGAATTTTGAATGAATAAATGAATGAATTAAAACTATTAGTATACACAATTTTTCGCAACCCAAATATAATTACTTAGATACATATATACATACATACTTCTTTTTTTATCCTAGTTCTAGTATTGTTGGTTACCTGTAAGAGATCGCTCTAAGCGACAAGGCCGCCATTGCACATTGATCTTATGTGCATTGTGTGCATATATCAAAATAATCCTATTTGTACAATAAACTGTTAAGTAAAAAATGATTTCTCAAACATCGCTTTTAACTATAAGAGTCTTTGTCATTCTTTACTTTTACATTTTGAAAACAGGTATCAATAATTGTTATAAATGAGTAAATTAAAAATTATAGCTCTACTTTAATGTAAATCCATTAATTCTCCAAACCAATAACGATAATGTACTTTAAAAGTCAAAAATAAACAAAATTAATGCAAATTGTGTAACCATTAAGAAATAATGTGAAAGCCGTTATAAAATTGAAAAGAAGTTTAAATTTTATTAAAATTGTTTACTTCGATCGTAATTCTATAGAATAATATTGTTAGCTTAATTGAAAGTATTAGCGATAGCTTCCACAAAATTGATTACATAATTTAAAACTTAATTTAATAAAACATATGTAAATAATTTATTTATAAAAGAATTCATATAAATTTATAGTTTGGCTTGTTTATATTGACATCAAAGTATTTTAAGATCAGGCAACGCGAGTGTGTTTTAAAAAGACTGAGAAAATTTAGTGTGGTCATAAAATTCTAAATAAATGTATGGTCCATTCTATATACAAGTGCGTTCAAAATTTAAAAGAAAAACTAATTTGTAAATTTTATTTAAAAGTTACGAACGCTAGGGTTTCTTTGTAATTGCTTTTCACCGTTAAAAGAAATCCAATGTAACTGTAGTAGGTACTGTTAACGAGTTTGCAATACACACTTATATAAGTATTTGAAATTTGTTTTTCTTAATAAAACAAAAGTATATTATAATTTTTTATCTTAACAAGTCTCACGCTTCGTGAGATTAATAAAAAGAGCTCTGTGATATATCAGTTGACTTTCCACTTGCAAGTCTACTTAGAGACATTTCGTTTTGAGTGCAAATGGCTATATTTTAAACGTAGCCATTTTTGTGGACGACATAGTGATTGAGGCCAGTTATCGTACCTATCGTGATACGAGCGTATGACTGTAAACGTAACAGATTGTGGGTTCGATTCCCCCTTGAGAAAATGAAATAATATATTTAATATTTTCATTTCCACGCTCTAGTGAACGCCATGATAGAAAGTGGGGAACGGAAATGTCTAAATGGGAAAGCAGTATTTCAACACTAGGTTCCCAGGTTCCATCTGCCTACCCTGGTATTTGGGGAATAAAGCGTGAAGCTATAAAAATAAAATAATAATTTATTTAGGACAGCGGTAGAAAAAATAATCCGCTGGATTCCATCTATATCTACGTATTTTGTAAAAGGAAAATTATTAGCATATTGAAATAAAAAAAATCATTAGGCAACAGGTGCTTTTTTGAAACAATCTTATTCTTCTTAAGTTTATACATTTTTTTACTTATAACAATTGAAAGAAGAAAAAGTGAATAAACTTAATTATTGTTTTCTGCGGGTAATTATGCGAGAAACGTAAACAGGTCGTGATTTATAGGATTAACGCGCGTCACTACATTTGGTTGGTTCTAAATAAATCAGTGTAAACGTGAGCTTAATTATTTAAGCTTTACATTTTCAAATTTATACAAAAAAAACCTAAATCGCTTAAGCATATGTTTCAATTATATAAATATATTTAATTTAAAGCGTTTTATATTTTATGGCGTGAGTTCTATACTTCCAGAATTCGAATGCTACATGCGGGATACAGAATAAATCTGAAACAAAATAACATAGAGAGATATAAGATATACGTAATATATTTATAGTATACACGTAGTAGTAAATCGATACAAGACTACTAACCATCTATAAGTTTTAATGACTTCATGTGTGGCATATGTGTGCTCGTAAATGTATTTACATCCTACATTATATTAAATGCATTGTGGTGGACGTTACTATTGAAATTTTGAACATTATGGGATCCTTGTATTAATATATCCTTTAATAAACTTTTCTTTTTTTCTAATTTCACATTTCCAAAAAGTATCATTTTATTATTTCAACTTTTATTAAAGTATTTAATTGTTTTTAAGTTACGGCATACGGCATACGGCATAGATGGGTAAACTTTTTCATCGAATTGACATCAATACGCAGTAAACGGTGGAACTTAACTAGCTTTGTCATGCAGGAAACGAACAAATATGTTTTTATAGTCAGATATTATCTAACTGCATTGCAATTAAATATATCTAAGATTATGAAGATATAAAAATAATTATTTTTATAAGACCATCACATTCAACAGCCAGTCCTAGTCCCTCCTCTACATATTTTATGCCAGTACAAATATTCGTCACTCCTGAGTTTGTGTAGACAGGCTTGGGTATAAGATTTAAAAAAAAGGGCATAAGAATATAGTTATCAAAATTTTAAGACGCACTGACTAACCTTCTGTAGAGCCAGTTTATTATATTTTATTCAGTTTTGAACCTGCAAATTGTCAAAAATCTATAAGAACTGCCTCACGGTGGCGTCACATCTATATCTCTATATCTATATTTCCAGATGGCGAAATCTTATAATATTATGTTTAACATTTTAAACAAGTCCATGCTATTTATGCGCACTCATGTGTCGTGAATAAATTAAGCCATGGGTTGTTATTCGTTATTACAACAGTTAATTCAGAAAAAACAAACGGATATGCCAGTTATAAATTTATGATTAAATTAATTTATTTAAAAAATAATAACATATATTTTTTTACTATATGAGAGAAAATAATATATATAATTATAATAAATGATATTTTAAGTGTATAGTTTAAAAAAACGTTTAATTTACAATCGCATACCTTAGTCGAATATAAATTTATTTATTACTTTCATTTAATTTCATAAAAAAGAGAATATATAGTATAGTATCAAAATAGTAGCGCGACATTGAGTTCAGCCATACAACACGCAATATCTCCGAAACTCCGTGGATGATGGGTGTCTTGACACCAGGTCCTAGCACGTTCCTCTGCCTACCCTGTCACATGGTATACGTGGTGAAGCTGAAAATATATTTATAAACAAATGTTTATTTTATCTTGTTTCCATCTTAGAACGACACATAGCGATTGTAAGCATAATTTCGCCACAATGTCACAACTTCTATTACAGGCATTACTTGAAAACATATCGTGCATGGAAGTCGGAGACACAAGTCCTGTAATTACAAACTTATTCAAATGCAAATTGTTACCTCCTTAATATTTTCCTACAGTTTCATAATTTCCCTACTCGTTTTACTTGACTCAATGGTAAAATCACATGTGTAAATGCGAGGAAAATATATTTTATTGTTATTAATTTTAAACTTTACAGATTCAGGATGTTAAGTTCTGTCTATCAATATGTCTGCAATTCGTGTGGAAAGCAAGTAAATTAGTTTATTGAATAACATCAGCGTAACGTAGTGTAAAATATTAAGTACTTAATCAACACTATATAGTTCTAATTCCCAAAGATTTTTTTTTCGGATTATAAAATAGGCCGTCATGGAGCAGTGGCACAATGTGTGACTGTAACGCGATGGTTCGATCCCCACTCGAGCAAGTGAAATATTTATTTAAATTTATATTTCATTTTCTTCGCACTCGAGTCGATGAAAGTGCAGTACCTCCAAAATTCAGCGAAAAGTGGGGAACGGAGTGTCTTAACTAGTGTTACTACACTCCCTTCGAGAGGAAACCTAGTGGTTGCCTCTGCTGCATGAAAGCGTGAGGCAGTCGCGTTTACACGATACAACTTGCCGTGCCATTGCACCACGACTGGCCTCATTTTACACTGTAATTTATGATTTTTTTTATAAAATTCAGACTCTTAAAAATAATTAATTGAACACGTGTTTCATAGTTTTTTAGAATTCACCTTTTAAACTGAAAATAAGTCCATAAACATATTTAATAAATACTCGTATAGTTTAAGCGGGCATAGTCGCGACGGTCCGCTAGTTTTAGCATATTCTAATATTTAGTACTACAGTACATAAACAAAATAATATGTATCGGAATAACTTAAAAAATAAGCGGAGCTTAGCTGAAGAATTCAAAATGAAGATTTCATGGAGTTGTACACGTGAGTGAAAATAAGAGTCATTTTAAGAATGTAACAGGCTCAGCCTTTTTACGTATGCTGGTATATTATACATATGAAATACATACGTGAGTAGACTCATGTATAATATTTATATTAATATTATTTCGTCAGAAAAGAGAAATTGGAGATCCCTTTTTTCTTTCAAAGAGTTTTTCGGAAAATCAAAGGAAGAAAGAGATCTGTTTTGTCCACAAATATATCATGTATATCTTTTATATCGTTAATATACCAATACTGCCTGGGGAAACGGGGAATTTACACCTTCCCGGTGTAAATTCTTTTGTTGCAAAATGTAAAACAGGAAATATTTCTTCTCCCCTGCTTGAGATGAACTTCTTTTTTAGCAGGGTAGACGGAAATACAGAACCAGCACAGCTAATGTATGCATCGTGGTAAGTTATAAAAATAAGATTATTGTACTATAGAAATGAAAATAATTGAAACACATCACTCCACTGCGCTACGCCAGTAATATACTCGTATATATATAGGTTTATCAAAAATAACTTTAGCCGCATGTACATTTATCAAATACCAAAGTTTAAGTAGAGAAAATTATATTAAATATAACAGCGAAATAAAATACACCACTGTATTAAGTGAAATACTTGGATTTCTATAAAGTTTCTCATAAAAATGCGGCTACTACATTATTATAGACGTATAAGACATTTGTAAAATTATAACGAATTTCTCATGTAAATGTCTGAAAAAAGCCTTACATTGTAGTGCGTGGCAGACTGACAAATGATTTATTAGTTGGTTTCTCGTTGGCTTACAAAGGAATTCGTTCCTTTGGAATTCAAGACGAACTTCGCTCTTCTAAGAACTACGAGTGTACAGCGGCACTTGTAGTACGCACGTTACTCGATGCCCATTTACGTAAATATATAATAGAATACAAAGGACGATTTATCGCGGTGACAGCGAAGTCGACGCATCAAACTTTCCTTTTAACTTTTATACGTTGTTACATAATATATATATATTAAATGTTTTTAAAATTCAAATTATAAATGCTCAAAAATTTCATTCCAGGAGTTTCATTTACTTATTATATATGTTGGTAATTTGTCTATAATGTAATAAAATTGTAAAAAGCTAAGAATTCTGTACATTGAATGAATGAATATAAACTAAAAAAAAACATTCAATCATTATTCAAGTAAAAGACCAAAGTATTAAACCTTAACAGATAAGAATACAAGCAAAAAGCATTATGAGCATTAAGAGAGACAGAAGAAGATAAGAGATATTAAATCGGTCATTATTTGGTGGTTCTGTTGACATAAAGATAACGACTGGCTTAATATAAATAGAAGTAGGTATCATGACAGGCGTCACAAACTCCAAGCAAACGAAGTTGCAGTCAGTAAATAGTTTACAATAATTCTTAAGCCAGAAACTTTTGCATAGCGTTAGGTGTTCTGAATTAAGATTTAACTTAATGGATTCGTGTCTAAATGTTATAGATATAGCCTTCAGACGCCAAGCCTCTTTTTAAATGTTCAATATCTACATAATGTGATTAAATAATTAACAAAAAAAACTACCCAAAATATACCGCAAGATTTTTTTGTTGCTATGTTAATTTAAAATATTTCATTCTTGTATATTATAATTGCATCTATCCTCACCTATTTATGAAAGGAAGGGAAAATAGTATTCTACACTATATTACAAGTGTAGTCCACGTCATATTGCCAACAACTGGCCGATAAAGTTTGATTAAAAATATAATAGAATTAGCATAGATGGATTGACAAGCAACGCGAATGAAATAGAGATTTTTTTTATTTTATTTTATGGACTGTTATGTAAAATATGAACTAGAATATGCAATTCTATTCTCATTTTTAGGGTTCCTCATTTCATGAAGTAAAATCGGAACCCTTATAGAATTTATTTGTTCTGTCTGCTCATCCGTCATTTATATCGAAGTCGCGTGGAAGTACTAAACTGAAATTTGTTTGTGTACGCGACTGATTGTGGGTTCAATGCTCACTCGAGGAAATAAAATATTTATAGAAATTTATATATTTCATTTCTTCGCTCAGGTGTCGAGGCAGAGGGTGGGTCTGATTTCCACCACTCAGCACACATTGTCTCCAGAATTTATTTTTTTCTATAAACTAATTTAAACTTTATATATGTATATTAGTCTATATATATTGTTACAGTGACGTTATGCTTTCTGGTTCATTTTGGTGTATTCAAAACGCAATTATGTCCGTCCATTGATATGGCCCGATGTGGCCGATACGCCAATTACCTGTCATTGTACTCAAACGTAGGAACCAAAAGAGATTCTCTTTACTAGTTCACGTTCGACGCACACTGAAATTATGAAAGGCTCTACTTCATTTCATCAACCTTTAGTTAGGCACTGTGTATTTTTCTTTGAGATTCTATTTATATTTATTTAATGAAATATGTTATGTATACAAATAATCAATTGTTAAGAATCATTTTATGTCAAGGCCATTTATTTGAAATTTGTAGGTATTTATAACCTAAGTTTCTTCATTTTTATCTTACTCAAATTGTGTGAAGAGTAATTTTGCTTACATTAAATATATGAAATTTATTCTAAATTAAATCTTTATTTTGAAGACAAACTTAACAGTATTAAAGTAGTAACACAACGTATGTGTCAAATTTAAGTAAATAAATAAACCACTCGTATATTTTTTTTTAATGTAACATAAGTAATGTAATTGTTATTAGCTTATTTTCATTATTGATAACGTTAATAAAATTTTGCTTTATTTCTCTAAAATTTGAAATTCCGTAGACCCTTTCGAAAATAAATCTGCTGAAGGATCATCGTCTATACATAGTATAAGACAAAGTTGCTTCACGTCAATATGCTCATTATATATTGGAATTAAATGAGGTTTTCAATAATTCTTATTAGATTATTAAATTTAAACGGAGAATATTATAGATTTATAATATCACGACGTAAACATACATTTTATACAAAATGCCAAAACAAGAGACGACAAGATTTATCAATAAATCACGTAGAATTGCATTTTCATATTATAGAAATTGACATTTCTACATTAATATATCTATCTATCTCTACGTATAACAGATAGGTACTTATTATATTATTATTTCAAATAAAATATATCTGTTTTTTTTTTAACGTATGAGTGTACATTTTGTATCATATTATAATTCGCAAGGTGTCGCACGCACGGCCCGCTATCGCCCCCAATTTGTTTCACTATCAATTCACTTTCAATTATTTTTGAATAATTCAATACTTGTCGAAGGTTTTTCGATTTTATTGTGAAAACTGTGCTCGTTAGAATCGCACTTGATACTTTATGATGATTATTAAATGATTTGCTCATAGAAATCGTCTTTAATATTAAAGATTTTTTATGATCTCTTTTTTGTTATTAATTAGTCAATAACCAAAAAGAGCCCGCCAACGTGGTGCAGTGTCACAAGTGTGTAGTTCCCACTCAGGGGAACAAATTACTTAATATTTTCATTTCTTCGCTCTGGCAACAGAAGCACGGTGTTGAGTTCCACCACTCAAGAAGCTATATCTTGAAAATTCGATTGAAAATGGGGAACGAGTGTCTGAATACTAGGTTCCCTTTACTTATCCTTTTACACGTAATGGCTTGGAGCTCGAAAAAAAAATCTATAAACAATGTACAAATACAAACCAGGTAAAATATTAGAATACCATACGTATGAGAATATGAATAAATATTGTTCTATAAAATTTATATCGAGAACATAGTATAATATATGAGTATAATAAGTTAGTTTGGGCAGCGATTTGCATTTTATCGTGTTTCTTTATTTTATCACCGCGGTATATAGATTCTTGGTTTCATGATGTCGTAAATTGAAAAGCTATTTAAGACGAGCGACGTGTCTTGCAAACTAAATCATAAATCCTATAATAGATTTTAAACTGTCTGCGTAATATCAATAGAATCTGAGTCATCCATTAGGTTTTACGTTGGTACGGTACGTTATATACACTAATATGTTTATTTTTATTTAACGTAAATTATAATATATTTGACTCTAATTGATGTAACCTTTCACGGGGAAGTGATTTATATATTGAAATATCGTTTCGACATTCTTGTAAGGCAAAGTAAATTCCTGCACCACCCAATGCTGTATCATATTGAGCGGATAATAGAGAAAAATTTTTTTATCAGCATTAAATTATATAATAAAATTTAGTTAGAAATTACACTGTTTCATTTAATTTCATCTAAAACTACATATGCTTTGATTTATTAAAATTTCTTACGTTACTCTCACAAAATGAGTTTTATAATATAAGAAATATTTTTAAACAAATATTTTTCTAAATGAAATATAAATATCTAGAAGTGTCTTTCTTCTTATCAATTTGATTAAAAGGTTTACCTCAAGGATATCTATATAAAAAAGTTTTGTGAAACGCGTTTGTTTGACTAGACAGTGTTTGCTGAGATCGATGGCAAATCTTCAGGTTACAGCGTCTGCCAACACACGATGAATGGATGAGGAGTTTACTCATCCCACACGAAGTGCGTTTTACAATGATTTACTTGTAAATTTATTTCAGTGCGAAGAGAGCCAAAGTGTTTTTTGAGAATATCTGGCGCGTCTAGACGTGACCGTGAATATCGGTCCAAATATTGTGAGCTTTGAACGAGTTAAACATGTGTATATGTGTGTATGTATGTGTATTAAACATGTATATAAACATGTGTAATCAAAGTACAAGCACGTACAAAAATCTAATCTACTGTAGAAGCTAACTGAATATAGGCAGTCATATATCACCTTGACTCATGAAAGTTTTTAATATAGTTTATTTTACTAGACAAATTAATAACACAAATAAAGTTGAATCAATGTTAGGTAAATTTTTAATAAGAAGAATATTTATTTTTTGTGTCATAAATTTAATTATATTTTTTTATAGCTAACAGCAGATGTGTAATAACATTTACATTTAAGAGGGACATTTTGAGCGGTCAATAAATAAAAACACTTTATGGGCACAGGATTTATTTCGATTTTATTATATGAAGGAGTCGAGGGTCGCTGACTTTATATGAAAACGATCTATTTCTATTTGGTTGCAAATTTACATTTCCACCGCTTGCAATAAAATAAATTATCTTTAATAATATTGATACTATATATTATAATATATCAATCAATCTTTGTTCGTATATCTGTCGTCGTAATATTATCTCGTGAAAAAAATAATGTAATAAAAATAAAACTATTTATTTTCTTACAGCACTCTTAAATCTGTGATTTCATACAAAACTTAAGTAAGCAAAATATGTTATCTGTCATTGAAGAAATAAAAAGAATAAAAAAACATCCATTGTTCTATAATAAAATAAAAGCTCATTTCGTGTCACGTTTTCTCTGGCTTTTGTTTTATTTTAATATTAACTAAATTCATTTATACTCTGTCGTAATTTTTAGAGTTAATATGCTGTTTGAGAAATATCAAGTAGAATGAAAATATTTAAAAAATATAACAGTATTATAAGTAACATTTTGATCAGTCTTCAACTTCAACAGTTTAAATAGCCAAGTGTCGATACAACATAGTACCGCGCTAGTGTGGGCGGAAGCTACGCTCTTCTAGAGATAACATTTCCATAGACTTTAAAGAACATCGATAGCACTAATAGCGTCCTACGCATTCAAAGTATTTCTATTTAATTAATATTTTTATTTGAAAGTTTTCTTCTATATATAAGGAGTTTTCGCCCACTTGAACTATACGGATATTTTAAAGAAAATTGATTTATATGTTTAAGAATAGTTCTCTCTATATATAGTTCGATCTATACTATTATATACTAAATAAATCGTAGTTTAAACCTTTTTGGCTTTTATTTGAGTTTACTTGCATTTTTGTTATATTTAAACAGAAAATATATCATATCCATCTAGGTAGGCGGCAGTTTTGAGTACAAGGCAAACGCGGCAAATTTCCGCGTAAATTCCGATTATACGACAATTCCAGGACAAAAAGTAGCCTTAATTAAGAAGGATATAGAGCACTTCTTTATCCTTCTCTTCTTTATCTTTCAATGAATCTCATAAAAATTGGTCCAGCTGTTCCGGGGATGACTCCCAAAAAATTGAAAATTGTACGTTTATAGTTGTAGTAAATATAGTAATAATGTAGTAAAATTACTGCATGCACTTGAGAAAACACGATAATTTTAAAATCACAGATAGGCATTTCAATTTTATTTTATATAGGTATAGATTTTTTATCAACTTCACCCTTTTTTTGCTCACGTTATGGTACGCAGAGGGAATCTAGTGTTAAGAAATTTCTTTCCCCATTTTACGCCGAATTACGAACGCGACGCTTGTAGTTTTGATTCCCACTCGAGGAAGTGAAATATTTCTGTACGTTTATATTTCCATTTTTCTTCGCTCTGGTGTCGAGGCAAAGCGCGGCGTTGAGTTCTGCCACTCAACACGTGATGCCTCCAGAAATCGGCAGAAAGTGGGGAACGGAGTGTCTTAACACCGAGGTTCTTTTTTTTTTTTATGGGAGAGGACAAGGCAAACGCTGCGTTTCGCATTAGGTAATGCCGGGCCCCGGTGCCCTTCATCTCCACCTTAAAGGCTGGCAACGCACCTGTGGCTCCTCTGGTGTTGCATGGGGTCGTGGGCGGCGGTGATCACTTACCATCAAGTGACCCGAACGCTCGTTTGCCTTGTCCTCTCCCATAAAAAAAAAAAAAAAAAAAGGGCCACTACTTCACGCCGGTTTTAAATGCCGGGGGTGGTATTAAATCCGGTCGAGTCTGCCCATACGTGTTGCCATCACTGGTGACGTGACTCTACCACACGTATTTTAGTCGCCTCTTACGACACCGACAGTACCAGGGTGATCCTATTCTAAGCCGGGAACCACACGGCTGACTTGACCAGAGCGAAGAAATGAAAACATAAATAAATATTCTTTTTCCTCGAGTGGGAATCGAACCCGCAACCAGTCGATTGTGCAGCACAATTTGTACCACTGCGCCACGACCAGCCTCAAAGACGTTCCCTCTGCCTACCCTGTTGTGTGCGGGATACAGCGTGAAGCTGAAAAAAAAAGATTGTATATACCTCCTATAGCAATTAACGGTAAAAAATACTACGAGATATTCCTTAAGACGGAAAATGTACAAGATTGTTATGAGATCACAATAATAGCCGTCTAGATCCTAACGACACTTTTACCACGAGGTGGAGGTGGAAGAGGAGGAGGAGGAGGTGCTAGTGTATAATAAAATTGAACGGTTCCCGGCCACTAGTGGCTTGACCTTAATACGTGCTCTTAATGTTCCAGACTCGAAGGTAACTCAATCGTGTTAACTAAACAATCGCTTTTATCGTTTCAATGTTACGGTAAAATGTTAAAAAATAAAGTATTTTTAGTTTTAACATATGAATAGATAAGTTATGGCTACCGTGGCGCAGTGGTACAGTGTTTCACTATAAGTGGGTTGCGGATTCGATTCCGACTCAGTTGATTGAGTTATTTATTATATTCATTCCCTTTGCCTACTCTAAAAAATAAAAGAACGTATAAGTTTGACATATTCATCAAATTCAATCTCTTGTATAATCTGTTTAGTTCGCTTATCATACAAATATTCTAAATGATTTTTTTTTGAAATTGTGGCTCTATGCCGTTTTGCTAAGAATTTATTTTCATTTCTGAGGCTTCTTAATATTTGACTATTTCATATTAAATACACACCTCGAGAAAGATTTATATATTTTTTATTGTTGATTATCTTCAAACAAAATGATATTCCTATTTTTCCTTAAGAGGAGACGAAACCTGTTACGGCACTTCGTTCCATAGTTTTCAAGACGTTGCGGGTTGAGTGGTAAAACCCAATGAATAAATCCACAAGAATCGAACCCAAAGTCGTTTCTTATACAGTCAAGCTGCCTTTTCTTGACGAATTCCTCAAGCTTGTTTATGTTATTAAAAGCACTTTAATAGGAAGAAAAACACGAGTTGATTTTGTTTTATATATAACATTGCTTCACAATCAACGTTTTTATTGAATGTATTTTTATAATTAAGTAGGTTTCGTTTTGGAATTCTTCTAAAAAATATTATTCTTGTTATTTTGTGTATTTTTATATCACAGTTTTTGGTTTTTCTTCGCGGGTATAAATTATGTACGTTTTCGCTTTAAACGTCCAAGTCGTGTAAGCTTATTTTATTGCATTTTCTTATTCTGATTATAAGAAAGTTGGCAGAGGGTATTCACATTAAGCACACTTTATTCTCCATATTTCCCCTAATTTTCGAGATTTTGTATGTTGAGTCGACGCCGTGTTTTCTGTGTTACCAAATTGAGAAAATTAAAATAATTTGTAATCGGAGTGAGAATCGAATCCACAGCTGTCACTATAAATACTTAACCTCTTTCAAGGCTTATGTTTGTAATTAGCAGACTACATGGTAGTAATCTGTAAAGAAAATAAGATGTGTGACCAAATATATTCTCTTTTATATTATCTCTCTTTTACCATAATTTATGTTACTTATTTTAAGTGTTATATTATTTGAACCAACGAATATTGCGTGTAGAATAAGACTCGTGCCAATTCCTTATATAGCATATATTTTATACAATTATGGCACAGTGACACAGCTAATGATTGTAAGCGCAACGATTGTGGGTTCGATTCCCGCTAGGAAATAAATTACAATAATTAAGTATTTTCATTTCCTGGTAACCAAAGAAGCGCGACGTTTTGCGTTCCGCCATGGGAAAATCAGGAAAATGGGGAAATGTGTATACTAAAATAAGGTTTTCTAATATAGCAAAAAATATAGTTTTATAATTAAAGATATCTAGAACAAATCAAGAGTCGAATATATTTATATCCTAGCAAGTCATCCGAGACTAACCTTAAGCCCATATCGGCAAATGTCAACAAAATTGCTTATGAATCTCTAAACTATCATCCAATAAATACAATTTTCCCAAAAAAAATAAACTGTGACATAAAAATAAAGTGCCTGTAATGTGAAGTCAATAAGAGATAAGATATTTTATTTTCAGGTAAAGTAGAGTTTACCTATTTTTGTATACCTATTTATTATGATGAGACGGTAAATAGAAAAAAAACCCTGATTAACAATAAGACCTTGAATATTTCTTATTAATTACAATATCTGGCACAGGGGCATAAAGTGTAACTACAAGCGTAACTGGTCGTGGGTTCTATTCTCACTCAAGGAAATGAAATATTTATTTTAAAATCATAAATCAGTTTCACGCTGTTTGTCGCACGCAGCAGGATAGGCAGAGGTAACCTAGTGGTTAAGAGTTTTTATTTTTCTCTCTGGCTGGCTCTTTGTTTTTAAAATTTATGTTTTATTTTTATCGCTCTAGTGTCGAAAAATCGCGAAGTTATGCCACTCAACACACAATGGTTTCAGAATTCAGCTGAAAGTGTGGAACGAACGAAACCAATTTCATTTTATATACCGGAATTATTCCATGTATATTATATTGTCTCAGTACGGAATGTCTACAAAAGTGTGAAATGATAAAAAACGAGTGATATATGAACAGGTTTCCTCCAACTTATTCACAAAATATGAGAGTGGAAATAGTAAAAATTATCCGAATAATTTTCCTTGGAAATCCTAATGTAATGTTTAATATTTTCAATTCATCGGTCTGGTGACGAGGTAACGCGTGGCATTGAGTTCAGCCAGTCAACACGCAATGCCTCAAAAATTCACCGGAAACTGGGGAGCAGAGTGTCATTAGGCTCCCTCTGCCTACATTCCGGATACTGCGTGAACTCATAAAAAAATATTTTATATTCGATGTATGATGATGTATGATGATTGTTGAGTTAGCAAGAATTATATTATATACCGAATATATATAAAAAATTTAGAGTAATAGTTAATTGCAAATAATAATTAGAACAGATATAATAAAATTCATAGATTTTTATCTATCGTGGGTATGTCGTTCCATTGAATTGAACGCAACATCACAACGAAGTGTGTCATATGTGGAAAAGCTCGACCTAAATATAGAAGTAGTAGGATTATTTCTGACGCCGCGTGTCGCGTCCCAAAATCTAAACACTACACCAATTGCCGGTACGCGCACACGACGTAGATAATATTATATTATGCAAATGGAAAGAAATTAATTAATTCCATTATAATAAATTGATCTGCATATCGTAAGTGCTCTTTGCAATATAGAAGTTACGATGTTTTTAACGCTGAGCCGAAAATCGAAGCTGTAGATATGATTTTGGGTGTTTTATTTATAGTATTTTGTTTAACAAACTGTGGTTTATCGGATAACCCGGTTATTGGTATGTATTAAGGTTTTTATTCTTGTTACATTTACATTTGTCATTTTATTATAATTATTACTAAAATTGTTATGCTATGTAGGGAAATTGGGGCCGCCTGTATGTGATTCTCGAAAATTTGACGGAAAGTTTCAAACTATTTTAATTTATCTACATAATAATAAAATTAATAATTTCTTTATACATATATTAATTTCTTACAATGATAATTTTAGGTGGTATCTTCTACGCTGACGATGTAGATCTCCAGATAGCTTTAAACGTAAGCGCCACATTTTACAACTTCACACCAATGATAAGAGAGGTCAGCAAAAGAGGAGAGATTCTCGAGTTAACTGGACACGTATGCGACCTCGCTGAAGTGAGAATTATTAAATTTTCATTTTATTCCCAGTTAATTTGTAGAAGTATTTTATTAGAAGTATATAATATTTTCTAAAATATGTAATGTTACAGAAAATTTATGTTATATTTTTTTGTTTTATTATGAGAATAAAATGATAATCTCCTTGCAAAAATGCTAAAGAAGCCGTCTTAGCGCAGAGGTACTAAGGTGTGACTGTAATCGCGATGGGTACGACTCCTACTCGGGAGAATTAATTATTTTTTATTAATATTTTCACTTCTTCACTCTAGTATCACGGGAAAGCGGGGCGTTGAATTCCGCCACTCTATACCTAAAAATTCGATAGGAAGTGGGAAACGAAGTGTCTGAACACTAAGATACCTCTACCAACTGAATACTATACGCGGGATATAGTTTGAAGCTAAAAAAATATTTTTATCCAAAGAGTTTACTCACTATATATAAAGTCAATAGTAATGAATATACAAATACTTATTACAGGAAGGAGTAGTCGGAATAATAGACGGCGTGGGCGGGAGAGCAACTGAGCTGATACAGGCACTCTGCGATATGCTCGACTTGCCCCTTCTAGGGGTACAGCATAACGATCATTATGTGAAAGACTGGATGCTTCTCAACTTATATCCAAGTCCTGCTGCATTTAATATGGTATTTTGAAAATTGTTCAATTATATTATGTTTTAGTTGAACTTATGTCGAATTGTTGAAAGTATTTGAAAAATTTATGTCAACAACTGAAAGATTTTTCCGTTTCTCAGTTTTACACTGTATGCCGCATATAGCAGGGTAGGCAGAGGTAACCTAGTGGTAAGACACTCCGTTACCCACTTTTCGCCGAATGTGTCATTGCGTGCTGTGGGAACCCACAATCCTCGCGTTTATAGTCACATGCTTGTGCTATTGCATCACAACGGCGTTTAATGATTACGTTTTTTTTTATTTATTAGGCATTTAAATAGATAAACATATGGACATATTTTTTTAATATAATAAATTATTTATTCACAGGCTCTAACAGAATTAATAACAATTAAGGACTGGAGGAATTTCACAATACTGTACGTGAAGGGTCACAGTTTGACAAAAGTCCAAGAGTTGATGGAAATGGGCGACCCGCTAGACAAGTTTACTGTTACCGTAAGAGAATTAAGCGGCAATGACTACAGGTAAATTGTTCTATTTATTAAAACTAACTAAAAAGTATTGTCATTCCTTTACATATGCAAAGTAAATGTTTTTGGTTTTTTTAACATTTAACTTTTAGTATAATTGGTAGCGAACGAGAAATGTGTAGAGTATATAATCCATCTATTATTTTATTATTACAATTCGCTAGTATACATAGAGTAATCTTTTTATATCTTTTTTCCCAACTTTCCAAAAATTTTCTGCCGAAATCTGGAGGCACTGTTGACTGGCGGAACTCAACGTCGCGTTTTACCTCGTCAGCAGAGCGAGAAAATGAAAATATTAAATATTTAGTTTCTTCTACTACATGTTTAAATTATATTTTATTTTATTTTGCCATTTAAAGTGTACTGTATTTTTAAAGGGAAGTTCTAATAGGTGCGAAGATGAGTGGCTTTACGAATTTCGTGGTGGACTGCCCTTCAGCTAATTTGGAACAGCTTTTAAAGCACGCTCAGCAAGTTGGTCTGATGGCCGATGAACATTCTTACATATTTGTATCGCCAGACCTATTCACTTTGGACTTATATCGATATAGATATGGCGGTGTTAATATGACAGGTAAGTATAAATATAATAAATTTTGAGCTCTTAACGAGAACAAGAATTTTCAAAGAAATGTAAACTTTTAAAGAAATAAATAAAGAAACTTTTATACATAAACTTTGAACCAATTCTTATGTAAAATTACTTTCAATTTTTCTCTACACTATGTAACAAGTATGTAATATCTAGATTCCTCATAGATTTATAGTCTTGTAAAATTTTCAATTATATAGTAACAGCAGTGGGCCGTCGTGGTTCAACGGCACAGCGTGTGACTGGTAACGCATTGGGTTCTATCCCCACTTGGGTTAATGAATTGTTTTCATTATCTTGATACGGTAACAAGATAAGGCGCGGCGTTGAGTTCCGCCACTCTATGGGCAAAGTTTCAAAACTTGGTTGAAGAGTGGAAGACGATGTATCATGACAATAGGCTCCCTCTGGCTACCATGCTTATGCAGAATACAACGTCGAGTAACAATAGTACTTGGAAATGTTTATGTCTGTACTGGCTAAGCTTATTCTTATTTAGGGTTGTAGAAAATATACATTTATATATTATATTTATAATAAAATAAAATCACATCAGCTTCACGCTGTATCCCGCACACAGCAGGGTAGGCAGAGGGAACGTCAAAAGTTAAGACACTCCGTTCTCCACTCTGCCAAATTCTGTAGGCATTGCGTGTGAAGTGAAAACTCAACTACGCGCTTTCCCTCGACACCATAACGAAGAAATTTAAATGAATATTTCATCTCCTCGAATGGAGATCGAACCCACAACCAGTCCGTTTTACAATCACACTTTGTGCCTCTGCGCCACGTCTGACCTCATATTAATATATTTGTTTATATAATTTCAAGTTTCGTCTAGAAACTTATTAAAAATTTAAATATATCAATCGTATGTACAATGTACACGAGTACATTGTACATTCATTCTTTATTCATAGGTTTCCGTCTAGTGAATTTGTTCAAAAATGATATGCTGTACGAATTCACCGACCTCTATAACAAGGAGTCGGGATCGGCAGAACTAAAGGCGGAGGAGCTGAAAACCAAAATAATTCTCATCCACGATGCCGTCTTCGTTTTATACAAAGCCTTAACTAAAATAGAGGTATCTGCTGCTAACCTGAGCTGTGCCAACGTTGATGCTTGGCCGTACGGTTCCACGTTGTCGAGTTTTATGAAAACGGTGTGTACAAAAATCATTATTATTTTGTTATTCATATTAATTAAATCCTGTTTATAATAATTCCGTTAGTTTACAATTGAAATGTGCACACACATGTAAAACTATTTAAAATAATATTATTAATATATAATAAAGTATTTTTTAAAATTGAGACCAAAAAATAAATGTATAAAATCCCTCTAATTACTTTATAAATATTCTGTAATACTCGAAAAAAGGAAATATATCTTGAATATTTTGGTGTCTCGGGCGTGTTAAAATTTGATTTTACATATTTTTCCATGCTTAATTACACTAAATATAAAAATGTATCTTACTAAACATTCAAAAAATATTTTAACGTTTACGGCGCGTTTTTACTAGCTCCACAGTACCTTTGTGAATTTTTTACCTATTTCTCATATATTTTTTATTTTTTGTCTTGTAATATATTTCAATATAAATATAAACTACATCTATAATCAGTAGAAAAATATATTTCATATACGTAAATAATAACGTACGTTTCAGAATAAAATTGAAGGTGCTACGAGGACCCTAATATTTGATGGATTTGGACAAAGAAACAATGTTATTATGGATATATTAGAACTGACGCCAGCAGGAAACCAAACGGTAATAAAGTGTCCTAGAAAAGAACTACCTTTTTTATTCTGACTAAATTGCCAATTATGTCATAATACACAAATTTTACACATTAGACTTTTATATCACGTAATGTATATTGTATTTATGAAGGATTTTTCATGTTAAATATTCAGAAATCTGGGTTTATGCAAATAAATACATATATATGTACAAATATTTAAATCACTGTATTTCAAAAGATATTTATTCATGTGTATCCCACAGTCATTTAAAACGATTTTAATACTTGTATATTTTTAAAGTGTTATTGCATACTTAGAAAAATAAAATACTTTTTGGAAAATATATAAAAAATTGAACGTAGCGGGATTTGAATCCGTTAACGAACGTATGGCTTAATTGGTCAGAGCGCTTTGAAGGTTTCCAAGATATGCAGGTTCAAATAAAATACATTTTTTTTAAATAATTTCTGCACGTATTTTGTATGTACAGATTGTTTTTATATTAGATATAGAGCATTGATCTGCGGTATTTTTATATCAACTCTATTATTATCCTACTTAAGATGTCTACGTCATAGTCACAATTTGCGTGACAAACGACTTGATCCGTTCAGTGGTGTGAACTGCCTGTGGATAAATCAGTCAATCACCTTTTATACATATATTGTATATTTAGAAGACTTACAAGACACAGCGTCTCATTGTAAATGCGATGGTTGTGGGTTCGATTTCTACTCGAGGATATGAATTATTTTAATTTCTCCGCTGAGGAAGTTAGTTAAGTTCTGCCGCTTAATAGGCAATGTTAAGCAAAAGAAAGAAAAGAAAGAAATATGAGGAACGGAATGTATTAGCATAATATAATAAAATAGCAAATAGAATTGGTCCTTTTACCAAGAGTTTGTCTTTGATGGCTCAACGATTGATACTTCGACTATAAAAGAACACTGCGTAGGCAATTCTACGACCTCAACTTACGTCAATAGTTTTGAAAACAGATCGTGCTTCCACCACTACTTCATTTATAACTTTTGTTCCACGAATCTTATGCATTTTGCGACATGGTGGAGAGAAAATAGCTCTACATTATCATATTATTTTAATGAATGACTTTACTCATTCTTTATATTAATAATTAACAATAATTTTAAAAATATGCATTTGCCTTTTAACAGATAGGCACATGGATTAACAACGAAATTAAAATATCTAGACCTATAATACCGGCAGCTGAAATAGCTGAAGAGACGATAATGAGAAATAAGACATTCAAAGTTCTAATTGCTACAGTAAGTAATAATTTAAAAATATATATATTTTAGTTTAAAAATTTTAGTCACATACATTTGTTTAATTTTATATAACTAGTTTTTTTTTTCATAACAAATTCTATATAAGAAAAATATCACTTATCAAATAATGAATACGTTTACTTAAATTCTTTCAAATCTTAACTGAAATTTTTATTCAATTTCGTTTTCACAGAAGGTTTTTTTATAATATATTACTTTTTAATAATATAATAATGGAACATTTACAATATTAGCAGTTTATTCGTTTCAGGCTGCGCCGTATGGATATGAGAAAGAATCTCACCAACATTTAGAAGGCAATGATCGTTATGAAGGTTTCACTATAGATTTAATAGAGAAAGTTGCGGAGATATTGGGCTTCATGTATGAATTCGAAGTTGAAAATACTTATGGGGATTTTGACCCTAAAACGGGCGCGTCCACGGGAATGGTCATGAAATTACGTGAAGACGTAAGATGTTATAATTGACAATTTAATATAATTTTATTAATTTGTATGTGTGTCTGTGAAAAATACGTTTGTAATTATTTCCTTCTATAGTACCTGACTAAGACACTCCGTTCTTTACTTTTCGGCTAATTTTGGTGAAAGGCGCATTGAGTGACGAGACTCAACGCCGCACTTCTGTTTACCGAATCAAGGCAGTGAAAATAATTCATTACCACGAGTGAGAATCGAATCCACAACACATTTTACTACTGCACTATGAAAGCCATATTTAGATACATTACGTTTATTTTTTGTGACCCGCCATAGACCTGTCACTCAAACGTTAACATCTTTTTTGTGATGAAAAACAATTTTGATATGAAACGAATTATTTAAGCAATATTAACTAATGTATAGTTATAATTTCAACAGCTCGCAGACTTCGCTATATGTGACTTTACTATAACTACAAACAGACAGAAAGGAATAGATTTTTCTACACCATTTATGACATTGGGTATAGGAATTTTATATAAAGAGCCGAGCAAACAGCCACCGGAGATGTTTTCCTTTATGGCTGTATTTTCAAAAGAGGTAGGAATTTACGCTATAATTTTTTTATCTATCTGGCTCTAACTCAGCATATTTAGTAAATATAAAAATGATAAAAATAATTATTAGATTAACTGTTTCGAATAGAAACGTAGAGAACTAAGAAAAATTAAATTATCCTTACTGTGATAAAATATTTAATGTGAGCCACTTATTTATTTTATTAAAATTCTTAGTTTTGTTCAATTTTTTTTCTCCTACCTGTCATGTTGGTAACAAATCTTTAGGAATTGATTTGTCTTATACCAACCTTATACCTCCAAAACCACAGTTAATATATATGTTTTAATTTTTATTATTTTAAATGTTATATTATTATATTCGTTATATACCTACAGCTGCTCCATTTTACATGAATGTGTTTACTTCAGGTATGGTACTACATGATGCTTGTACAATTAGGCCTGGGCGTGATAATGATATTCGTCGGTAGAATATCTCACAAAGAATGGCAGAACCCCGTCCCGTGCATTGAACAGCCGGAGGAACTCAGCAATCAATTTAGTTTCGCGAACTCCGTCTGGCTTATTATTGGATCTGTTATGCAACAAGGCTCAGAAATTGCTCCTATGTAAGTGATATATATAACTTTTATTAGTGTCACGTCATACTCCATCCCGCAAATACCAGGGTATGCAGAGGGAACCTAGTGTTAAAACACTCCGTTGAGTGGCACCATTGAATCCACACTAGAGCAAAAAAATGAAAATATTAAACATTTTATTTCCTTGAGTTAAATTGGGGAACGAAGTAACTTAACACTAAATTTGTCCGCCGTCCCTTGGGAACCTGGGAGAGACGCACTTAAAATATATTTCAATGAAATTAAAAAAAGAGTTAACAAGATAAAACAATCATTTTATCTGTGATATTTTTATATATCGACTAAAAGCAAACTTAAGTTATAATATTTTGTTTTCATTCATTCAAATTCACAATACTTACAGTGCGATAGCGCCCAGAATGATAACCAGCATATGGTGGTTCTTCACCATGGTAATGGTGGCCTCGTACACTGGAACACTAGTAGCGTTTCTCACAGTGGAGAAAGATGTTTTGCCGTTTGAAACCGTTGATGAACTTCAACAACACAAGTCAATATCTTATGGCGCTAAAGAAAAAGGCTCCACTCTTTCATTCTTTAGGGTTGGTATCGTTTTTTTATTCTTTTTTAACCTTAACAGTATACATGTTATTAATAAGTAACACTTATATGTATAATAATATATATATTTTATGAATATTTGCTAAATTTCTTCATTTCAATTAATCATATGCTTTGTAAAATGAGTAAAGTTACTGAATTACATTGAAAAGGAAATTTATTCAAAATGCTGAGTAAAGGGAGGTTCTGAGTATGTTTCCGAGGACAAAGTAAATATTTATGTAGCTTCAGTTGAACCACACGTTGGTACGATTTAAAATTTTACTTTTAAAAATTATGTAAAATACGTAAACTAATATACTCTTTTTTGTTAACCCCTGATAAAAAAATGTATATGTTTGTATATATATGTCTGTGTCTGACATCGTAGCTCTCAAATGGATGAACTGATTTTAACTTTTTTCTTTGGATGGTGAGTTAGTGGAGTGTGTTTAACCTCATTCAAAAAATTATCTAAAGCCGTTTGTAGATTATCAGTTCTTTTCTAGTTATTTATTCAATTTTGCGTGTTTTTTTGTTAAGGGGAAAAATAACCGTATGTCGTGAGAATTTTGAGTATTTTGGATGCGATTTGTTTTACTTATTTTCTCAGGATTCACCGACATACACGACCATGTACAATAATATGGTGAATAAAAAGTGGCTGGTCAAAGAAAACAATGATGGCGTAGCGCGGTACGTATTTTACATAAGAGGCTTACAGTAGGACTTTATATATTTATTTATTTAATATTTAGTATATTAGTGATAAAACTCCGCTTCTTACTCTCCGCTGAATTGCCGTGGCGAAGTGAAGAATTTAAAATATTAAATATTTAATTTCTTCGCGTGGGAATCGAACCCTCAACCTATCGTGTCTACTATTACACACTTGTGCCCCTGCACCACCATTGGCCCAATATAAAATGTAGCATTATATATTATGTACGTATATATTTTTCATATGATTTCTGTCGCAATATAGAGCAGAAAATTCCACATACGCATTTTTCATGGAATCCACGTCCATAGAATATTATAAAGAGAGACACTGTGATCTACTACAAGTGGGCGGATTGTTAGATTCAAAGAGCTACGGTATTGGTATGAAAAAAGGTAAGAGAGCTTAAAATATCTTATATACACTTGTAGATCATATTAAAAATATTTATTTTATGGTATATTTATAAAAAAAAACTTTAGGATCTGCTTACAAAAAATATATTGATGAAGCCATATTAAGCCTGAAGGAGAGAGGAGAAATACAAAAGCTGAAGGATCTATGGTGGAAAGAGAAACGAGGCGGCGGAAAATGTGGTGTAAGATTTAAATTTTGTTTAAAATAACTAATGAGTCTTATTGCAATGTCTAATTTAATATTATATTTTAATATGTATACGTACTAAATAGAAGAATTATATTTATGGCGTCATTTCAAATATTTACTTTTAACTTTAATTTCCATATTAGAAAACTTATATACTTGTTGAATGTAAGAGCTCGACGCCACGCTTTACCTTGTTACCACGAGGAAAAATAAAAATATGACATATTTCATTCCCCCAAATGATATATTTACTTGTGCCCCTGCTAAACAAGTAAATAATATATTATATATATACATATATAATTTTCCTGTTTTAGCTCGCTAACTGATTTTTTTAATTCATATTCGCTTATAAATATATATTAACAGGAAAAACAAAATGAAGAACAAAAACAACTAGGAATGAAGAATATGCTGGGGGCGTTTGTCGTACTCTTCGTGGGATGTCTCTTCGGACTATTAATTTCGATATTAGACATGATGTGGGGTGTTTTTAAACGGTCTGTCAAGTACAATGTAAGTTTTAACATTTGTAAATTTTCGAGACATTTTCTGTTGAGTGAAGGAGTTAAATGCCGAATTGTGTCGTATGAGGGCTGGAAAATGAAAACAATTTACATATTATCATACAGGGGTATATATGAATCTAACGCTTGGCACAGTTGAACGCTGTGCCAAGCGTTCAAGAGATATTTCAAGTTAAAAAAACTTCCTTCTAACTTTCAGACAACGTTTAAATTTGAATTAGTGGAAGAATTAAAATTCGCGCTTAAATTCAGCGGTGATATAAAGCCAGTGAGACGTGCGACTACAACGGAAACGGGAAGTGGAGAACAATTAGCAGAATTAGAAGGCAAAGATGAGATCAGATCGTTGAAATCTCTCCGCTCAGCGAAATCCACCGACACCCATCGAACACACCATTCGCATAGTTCAAGACATTCTTCCGGTGGCTTGAGTGTCGCTTTTGCGAGGCGACGACAATATTCTTAAATGTATTGTTTATTTAATCATATAGATTCTTGTTACCTATTTATATATAGTAGGGTAAGTAAAGGGAACTTAGTGTTAAAACACTCCGTTCTCCACTTTCCCCCCATTTTCGAGACACTGCGCGTTGACGTAGTTTACACTCACTTCCGCTGTCTCAAGGCCGCGCTTTATCTTGTTACTTGAGCGAGGGAATGGAAATAAATCATTCACAAGAGTGGGAACCGAATCTACAACCATCCTGTTTACGTATTACGTTACAAAAAACAAATTTCAATTCAATATTGTTATTATTAAAGTTTTGTGATATATTGTCTTGGTGATGTACAATAAGATGAATATTTATTCTAAGACTTAAATTTTTACCGTTAAAAAATTATATGTCCAACAATAAAATGAGTACTAATTCTAATAAAAACAAAAAAAAATTAAGGTATTTTAGGCAGTTTTATTTAACCTTCCTTAATGCGTTGAAGATCAGACCATGGAATACCCCCTCCCTACCATCAACCAGAACTCTCTTTAAACGAATATTGCCCAGAACTGTAGGATACAGTTAAGCTTGTACTGTAAAGCAATAATAACTAGTAATTAATTACATCATTATATTATTGACACCTATACTACGACAAAAACTGCCCGCCGCAAGTCGAGCCTTATGAAGAATTTATTATCTTCTATTATATAGAGAAGCGATAAATTTACCCAGTACTCTATAACTATATCCTGTTATGGTAGAACACGTTCTTGACCTTTACTTTAATAGAAAATATTATGAAAATATGAGAATAATGGCCACTTTAACGTGAAATATGTTTATTGATTTGCAGTCACTACTTAGGTCTTTTACTAATAACTTATAGGTTAATAAAACTTAACTAGCCGATAATGTTTTTTAACTATTAACGGTCATTATTTTTTATTTTTTTATTTTGATTGCATTGTCTTTTTTGGTATTTAACTAATTTAAAAATTTTGGTTTATAATCTAAATTAGCCTATAAATATAACTAATATCAAAATGAAACTACGTGCACAAAGTGTTAACAGGCTTATTGCTTTAATATTAGAAGATATATTTTATATAAAGTAGCATCTTTGGAAATTTGAGACGATATATATTAACAGCGTAAAGTGTGCATATTGAATGATATATACTGGTCATTATTTCACTGTCCGTTGGAAATGGACACCGACCTCGGTGACCACAATCTTTCACGGCTTTCCATTAGCTCAACAAATTGCTACACAAACTTATTACTTTACATGTTGTGTTTTTTTTTTATTATTGCGGGTTATTTTTAAATTATTTTTTTTTTATTTAAATTTATTTCAACTTATGTATTGGATCTGAGCTTTTAAAAGAAAATTATAGAAAGAGCTTTTTATTAACTATTAATGTTTATATTTAAATAAGAAACAAAATTGTAAAATTAACTATCATAGGAATAATGAAAAATCTATACTAGGTATGTAGGATATGGAATACGACACTTAGGTAATCTCCATTCATAATAATATATAAATATACATATAGAAATTTTTTGATGAAAAATTCAACGAAAAAATCAACAACAAAGAAAGCTTTAATTTATTCTATTCATATTAGATAATTATAATTTTTTAATCTAACATTTATTTACTTTTGTTATACACCTAAGACATGTCCGAAGATTGTCAGGTATATTTACGCATTTTTGCCATCTGTACCGCATTACTCTGCCGACGACTGTGACTTGTATGGTGAGAGTGACTTGATCTGTTCGAGTGTGGCGTAGGAGCTAGATCATGTCTCTCTTCGTCGTCTCTTGGTAATTCGGGATCTTCCTCTACATTTTCTTCTTCTTTTTTTGAGCCTTTTGAATCACTACCAGTAGATTCTCGATGGCGAACTGGTTTAACATCTCCACTAAAGCTAAATATAAACTTCAGTTCTGCAATTAATTCCTCTTTAAATGGCACCTAAAATTTGATTATATAATATATGTTCTAGGATATAATAACTTGTACAATATAGAGTAGATAGGAACATTGAAAGAGATATTTATAATTATAGCGAAGATTTAAATACACCGACATCAGTACGTTAAAGTAAATATTATTTGAACTATATACTAATAGGCTTGTGAATGACTCATTAATCTGCCTTAGATGAAAATAATTAATATGAGAAAAATAAAATAAGTAACGTATATGAATTAAAATGTGATACCTTGTAAGTGAAGTGACGTTGCAAGTCATGTTGCCAAATAATAGGGGAGGGTACAGTGCTGGAACATGCATTTCTGCCAGAAATTAGCGTACATGAAACCTATTATGAATACAAAAATAACACTACTGGTAAAAATCTTTATGGGATCGATTAGCGTATCAATTTTTATGAACCTACACCTACCTTCATCTTGTGCGAAGTTATCCATACGTTAATAATCATTTCTACAAAGGCACAAATTACTGCCAAGCCAGAGCCTGCTACCAGAACAATGAAGACTCCACCCACATTGGCTAACACTAGAGGCTGAGCGTCCCCGCTGCTTGCATCGTCATCCTATAAAAATAAACTTTAATCAGAATATTATAATTATGCATAGAAATTTCTGCATGAATTTAATTTTAAGGATACTTACAATATTGTAAGGTGTTTGTGTGTTGCTTAAGTAACTTTTATAAAAAAAAAATCGCCGTTTCACCCTGCCGTGTGAGGGAGACGTGAAGATGTTTTTTTTTTAATTTAAATATAATTAATTAATTGATATAATAGAATATATGAAAATATTCAGCACATTTATATCGCGCTTATTTATAATTTATATAAAATATAAAATTTTACATTTCTGGTCATAAGAACTACTTTGCGCCGCCGTAACTGTAAACATGATAGTTGTGGGTTCGATTCTCACTCACGGGTAACAAGACGAGCGGGCGTTGAGTTCCGCTACTCAATAAACAATGTCGATACAGCATGAAGCTAAAAAAATACATACAGCACGCAACACCTGTAATAGTTTTTCTGAAAGCTCATAAAGTGTAAAAGAAAGGATATCAATAGTATATAATATTTAAAAAAAATTACCGCACACGCACCGCCACCTCTTTTTTCCTTCCACCATTTATCTTTCATCCTTGTTATTTTGCCTTGTTCTTGTAATTGCAGTATTGATTCACTCATTGGTTGCCTAAATGGTGAATCTATAAATCAGATTTGAATTGACGGATAAGCGTACTCTAAAGTATATAAAAGTAATTAAAATTGATAGATATGAGCTTTTACTTTTCTTCATAGCGATGCCGTAACCTTTGCTGTCCAGTAGTCCACCCACTTGAGCGACATCACAATTTCTCTCCACCATATATTCGATTGACGTTGACTCCATTAAAAATGCATAATTCTCAGTTTCAGATTTCACTCTGTATTGATAAAAATGTTCTTATTTAAAAAGATTTTTGGTTTGCAAATATTTATTTAAAAACTTACCGATCTAGTCCAATGTCATTTGTCTGCGTCATTAACTCAGGATGGGCGTCCATATATTTATACATTTTTTGGTATAGTAAGTTATCTGATTCCTATATATAATATAAAACACATAAAATATATTCATCTAAATGTAAATGATACCACAAGCAAGCAAAAAATGTACCTTAAAAAAACTGAAGGTGGCACCTCCTTTCTTAGCACCATAAGTTATTCCATATGGATTGGTCGACAAGTCATTTACACTTTTGATAGCATAAAATTTCGACTCGACCGTCAGAAATGCTGCAAGGTTGGCAGTGTATGAGGAAACCATGATTAAAGTGAAAAACCACCACATACTACCTGCCATTCTGGTTGACACAGCGCTAAAATAAAATTACATTCACATTTAATTACATTCACAAAGAGTTTTAGATGAAAATTGACTTGATTGAATCACATGAATACTTACATAGGTGCTATTTCAGATCCCTGAGTGAGCACACTGCCCAAAGTAAACCAAAAAGAATTAGCAAAAGTCCACTGGTTATCTAAAGTTTCCGGTTCTGCTATGCAAGGATATGGATTTTGCCATTCCTCGGGGGCAAACCTCCCGAGTAGAAATAACAGTGCCGAGACTCCAACATACGCCCCCGCCAACCAACCCCATACCTGTCAATTATTCAATATCCCCGTGAAGTAATTGAAATAGATTAAAAATTATTTGCATATTAAATAAACAGAATTCCAATTAAAATCGCCTATAAAGAAAGAAAATCTGTAGTTGAACCTTACAAATATATAACATACGCGAATATATTTAGAAAAATATGGGTATTAGACTTGCATAGTATCACAGGTAGCAAAAGTATTTGTTGTATACGCTCCACCGAAACGTAACGACTATCCTAAAATTCTATCATAAGAGAATTTTACGAATACTGTAGAAAAATAAAAAAAATATATGCCTTCCATATGAATTTTCATTATAGTTACTTATATTTAATTTAAATTTTAATATTTTAACATTTATAAGTATTTATTATTATTACCTGATATGAAAAGGGTGAAATAAAAGAAAATAAATTAGGTGGCTGTTTAGTGGGTTTTTTGTATAATATAGTTATACCTAAGTTCATGAAAGGACTTGTAAAATCAACAGCCTTCTGCCTAGCTGCTGTTATTGTTAGATCGGTTATTGCAAAATCAGCTCTCTGAAATTATAAAATAAAAAATTAACATTCATTATAATGTTTTTTCTTACAAATAGACAAAAAAAAATTGTCATATATTATTACAGTATTGGCAAAATATCAAATAGTTTGAGAGATATAGGTAAAGTATGGTATTTACACCGTCCATTATCTTCTCCATCATTCCGGTCCATTTGCCGGTTTTAGAATCATATGAACCGTAAACTCCGTCGGCTTGAATCTCAAACGTGTAGTTGAATTCGTTCATTTTTGCGAGTTCTTCGATGATTTCTATACCAAAACCTTCATAGCGATCGTTACCCTCGAGCGTTTTTGAAGATTCTTTCAACATACCATAGGGAGCACTCTATAATGTTTAATTACGGTTAGACAATAAAATTTAAATACATCTTCATTGACAGGTTATTTTACAATTACTATTTATATTATTATAATTTTATTGTATTATTTTACCAAAGCTGTTAATACTAAAAAATTTTTTCCTTTCATGGTATCATTTCTTTCTTGATCAACTGCAGGAATAATTCTTCTCGATCCGGTAAATCCATCTTCAGCTGTCCAAGTTCCAACCTTGAAATAAAATTTATTTTACTTTTTTTTAAATAATAAAATTGTGTTTTTTAGCCCTTACTTTCCTTAGCTGACTCGATCGATATGAATTTAAATCCATTTGAGAAATTTTATGCAATGTTTGCGAGGTCAATCCTCACTAGGGGTATGAGTTTTTTACATTTTTCTCCTCCGATAAAGCACAAAGACGTCTTTGAATTCTGACCACTTAACGAAATTGCCTACAGACTATGCCGACCTTGCCATATGCGTACTTCATGAAGCTCAAAAAAAATTATGTTAGTGACTTCTCAGTGTAGAATTCTCTGCTTTCCATAAAAAAATAACAAACCTTTTCAAGGCCATGACCCATAACCTCGAGGATATCAACTTCGATTTCTGAGCGAAAACCTTCATCATCAAATTTTATGGAACCGGTCAAACCGTCAACTGTCGTCTAAAACATAAATATCGAATAATAAATGGTACAATTACTCCTGTAACTACACAGATATGAATGAATGTAACTATCAAGAAACTTTAACCATAAAGGTTAAACCATAAAGGTAAACCATAAATTCGATTTTCACTCAGGGGAATGAATTAATTATTTTTTTCAATTCTGAAAACACAAAACAATGGGTTGAGTTAGCTACTCAACACGCAATGTCTCGAATTCAGGCGGAAAGCGGAGAGTAGAGTATATCTGTCCTAGTGTACTCGTATGCAAGATAAACCCTGAAGATGAAAAAATATAATAAAATAATATCAACATAATATGCAAATTATTTTTAAATAAAAGTCTACTTACAGTCCTAACATAATTAATAATTGTTGAGCCCAATGGCCACGTTTCATCACTATCACAAGTAAATTTTGCACCTTCTTCTAAATTTAATGCTTTTATCACTGATGTAAATATCGTGACCGAATCATACACAAGAGCCAAATTGAAAGTGAGGCCGTTCTCTTCAATTGCCTCTACATTTTGTCCCTCGGAAAGTTCTTTCATATTTTCATTTAAAGAATTTATAAAAGTTTGAACATCTTCTAATTTAGGATCGAAAAACCTAATTCCTAGGAAAGAAAATTGAGTTTTCAGTTCAGTTCAATATTTTACTTTTGTTTAAATTTAAAATATAATGAAAGTACCTGTTATATTAGAACCGCCATGCTTGAAGGGGTTAATGTCTATAGTTTGAAAATCAGGATCCATTATAATATAACTATGTTCATCTGACATTATTCCAACTTGCTGAGCCTGCTCTAAAACAAGGGATAAGTGTTCGTTTTTGCAATTTAATAAATAATTCACTGAGCCAGAGCTTTTTATACTTTTTAACTGCGATCTGAAAAACCAGGGTTAATACAAATGAAATCATAGTAATCTAAAATTTTAAACTGGTATAAGAACCGTATACCTGTAATCGTTTCCATTTGGAAGTTGAACTACGTTAATTGAAATATCATCTCCCGAATCTATATCTTGCATTGTTACTATACTATCCAAGTAAGGCAATAACTCTGCACCTTCATAAATTATTGTAAACTCAGTCCAACCTTTCATTTGTATTATATCAGCGAAGATCTGAAATAAAATAAAGTTTTAAAAAAAAAAATATAAATTTAAAAAATATATAAGTAATTACATAGTTTTAAATAAAAAATAATACCTTTGAATATGTAATGTGATGGGGATATAAATTAATTGTTGACCAATTTCTATTTTGAATTTCAATCGGTTCCGTTATAATTTGGGGTATTTCTTTAAGATCTGCTATAGTCTGAATATGTTGTAGGCTGATTTTATTTGTAGGTCCAAATACTCCAAAGGTAGATCCCTAAAAACCGTTATAAAATCATATAATTCAATTAATATAAAAAATCTATTGTGATCTAAAAACTATTTACGATTGTATCTAAAAATAATGAAAATATATAACCTCTAAAATTGTACAAAAAGCAATTTCGGTTTCTAAAATATCTTCAGGAGCCGTTTTCACAACATTTGGCACGAATGGATTTTCTTCATTTTGAGACGCTTCTTTAAGAGCAACTTTGAAGGCCGCCTCGTATAAAAAGCTTCCATCGTCAAATATTGCGCCTATAACGTGTAGATATTAAAACAAAAATTAAATGATAATTAAGATCACTTTAGAGTTAATATTTATTTACTTAATAAAAAAACAACTCACCTACAATCCTATCTGCATGAACGTAGCACAGTAATTTAAGTATGATAAAGAAAAAAAACGGTATCATATTAGTTGGATGTCATTCACATTAATTTTAACGGAAGATTTAATATGATTATTTTATAATAATAACATTTTATATATATTATTTCACTAGTATTTTAATACTTTTATGTCAACAGAATTACTAGCAGCTCTTCTATAGTTTGTAACGTACACCTAATTGTGTCACATTTCTAGCTGGCGTTGGACGGCGCTAGCCCGAAATAGCTAAAACACTGATTAATGTTAGTGCATTCAAAGTTTAGCTGCATTAGATGATGCAATAAACTGGTAGTCGTAGATTTTTGATTCATACTATCAGGATTATAAAGTCATTAAAATTAATATTGAAACAGTGACAGTGAGAGAGAGAGCTTCACAAGAAGTTTAAAATATGGCTATGTCGTTTTCTATTATTCTTTATTGTTCTTTTGTTTGTTTTTATTTGCTGCTTTTTGTTATATTGACAATTTTTTTTTCAGTACGTTTTGGTAAAGTGGCGGCATCTTTATGAAAATACAGAAACTAATTTAAAACTTTTTGTCTAAGGGGATGTTTAGAGTCAGTTGCATTTGCCCAAGGTGTTGTTTTATTAGCAGGCTAGATGGCGTTAACTATATACACATATTTACAATGTTAAATAACTAAAAGGATATCTATATGCTTAATATTCATATGAATTCAAAAAAAAATATTCATCCAAACACCAAAATGTTTTCTATCTTTCATAATAATTAGTCATTTACATCATAAGCACTAGTAATCAATAGGTAGTAAATTATTTTGTTTCTTTAATAAATATATATACTTTCCTTTTTTCAAATTAGACCTAAGTTTTTGTTTTTTTTAGCTTCACGCTGTATCCCGCATACAGCAGGGTAGGCAGAGGGAACCTTGGTGTTAAGACACTCCGTTCCCCACTTTTTGATTTAAGATAAGATACGCAGATTTTTTCTTCGTTTCACTCTGGGAATATAGTGTTAAGACACTCCGCTGCCCTTTAAGACATTTTCATTCTTCACTTTCTGCTGATTTCTTAAGGCATTGCGTGTTAAGTGGCAGAACTCAATGCCGCGTTTTGCCTCGATACCAGAATGACGAAAATAAATGGTAAATATTTCAATCCACCGAGTGTTAACGGTAGTGCTTACAGTTATACTTGTGCCTCTAAACGGCTTTTTTATATCAATAGAAGACTTCGCCATCACTATTTTTATTCATCATCTCGGTCGTCTTGCTCACTCAACGATTTCACTCTCTCACCTCTTTTAAAAATAGAGAGATTTCAAATTTTACATTGTTATTATTAGATATTTAAATAAAAAAGTTAATCTTGAATAAAATATTTTTATTGTAATTTTATGAAAACTCATAGGAATCCAGGGCGAGTGAGTGGTAATGTTTAAAATCAACATCGATACAATTTAAACGGATGCGGTGGAAATTTTTCATATAAAAAAAATGTTTACATCAGCTAGAGCTCTACGAACTTCAGAATGGAATATTTTATAAGCAAAATTTTCTAGAGCTGTCGTGACTCGCAGCAAAAAAATAGGAAACGTTACTTCCTTCTCGCTGGTAACCTTATATTTCTGTTGGCAGTATTAATTATCTCGAGGCTGATGATCCTTATAATTATTAGTGGTACATAAAAATGCTTTTAGTTGTAAATTCGTATTAATTATGTTTATCTATACTCATCTCAAGATCATTAAATAACATAAATTTAATTAATGTCTGATGTCGCCTTTGCTTAGACGCACAAGCCCTAACGCGATGGTTGGGGTTCGATTCTCACCGCTCTGAGGGGCAGATCTCAACTCCGCTCTCTACCATTTACAATGTTTTATTTTTGTACAGTACTATTGTATATATTTTCTTATAATATAATACTTATTTATCTTGATTTACCAATTGTTTAAGTTTCAGCACAAATTGTTAACAAACATAATTCGTCTTATATACTTACAAGTTTATTGTATTCTTTAGAGAAATCGAAAAACAGGTAGAATTTCCTTTTCTAGTCATCATAATGTAAATGTTAATTTAAAAATATATATATATATATATACTCCAAATTAGTCTTTTCACTTTCCATCCGTGCATAAAATCGTATTTCGTTGCTATGAAATATATATTATTCAAGGCTCAAGTCTTTTGCAGTCATTCCCTAGAAAGCCATTACGTACACGTGAAATATTTGTACTAACTCGCAAATGTGATATTTTGGCATATAATTTTTATTACGAAATTGTGATGATGTACAGAAAATTTATGATAGCAATAAGTTGTCTTGAATTCAGGATTATCAGATAAATTACAGGCTTTTCAGAACAACCTTATCGCTTATCAAAATATACGCCTTTTATGTTCGCTGTGATAACTCTATGAGTGTCTGTCCACATAAACACTATATCTAAGATGAGAAATAGAGACACTACTAGGAACTAATATCCAAAATCTGATAAAGAATTGTCAAAGGTCAGCGTTTGCAAGGTCAGCTTTGTATTCAATGTATTTTTTAAACAATGTAAATTTTGCTGTAAATCTATCTTACAATTATTCTGTTTACTATCGCAAGTCCCTGGTGTATCCGTAGTTCATAATATATGTGAAAATAATAGTTTACTATAAACAAAGCATAAACAAAACAAAAACGTAGTTATTCACAAACTACGCACGGAATGATAACACTGCCTTTTCCGATTTTACCATAGGCCATACCATACAGCTACCTATAAGCGGGTTTAATTAAAGGTTAAGGGAAAGATTACAGAGCATTAGTCTCGGGCTATATTTATTATTTTCTTCAAGAATCTGCTGAACTTGTGAAAACATATATATATATATATATATGAATTTCGTATAAAAGTTTAAAAAAATTTCTAATACACTTAAACAAAATATGTTCCATTTTCTAAAAAAGAGCCTTTTTCCGTCTATCCAGTCTACATTAAGAATACAAGGCATCTTAAAATGTTTATAGCGATCACTTGTTACTTCGGACTAATAAATTTTATATCAATTGTAATCTAGCCTGCGCTGGCCTGCGATTTACTGTAGATCTTAATGTTTACTCCCGCTTTAATCCTACGATTGTGTATTAAGATGTTTTTATTTGGAAAAAACCTCCATCTTCTTTGATTTTATAATAACTTGTGTATTATATAACTATATTATATAATAAAACAGAACAATTCTATTATATATATTTATCTTAAGCTAAAAACTAGTTCTTTGAGTCTTTATGTGAATTAAGTAAAACAAAAATTTATGGATATTTGTTTGGTGTCTATCAGAGTCAGTCTATTTATCTGTGGGAAAAAGTTATGGATTTCGAATGGAATAATTTTTTTTGTTAAGCTATAATAGATTTTGAAAATATAAATCACATTGACTGTGACTTTGCGTTCTGTACCGCATTTATCATGGGGACTGTTCTAAAGAACTGTTTGACCTGTTACCAGCCGCCGAATTTTCCCACCGCGCCGCGCAGTTCTGGCACTCCACAACTGCGCGGCTTCGTAGGAACTTCTTTCCACGCGCCACGCCACTGTGGAATAACCTACGTGCGGCAGTGTTTCCTGATCGATACCACATGAGTACCTTCAAAAAACGCGTTAATGCCCTCCGAGTTGCACGGAGTCGAACTCGTTTGCCTTGTTTACCATAAACCAAAAAAAAACCCTCTGCCTACCCTGCTTTTTGCTGAGTGAAAACGTGAAATTTAAAAATGTATTAAATAACGTCCTAGATATTTCGTGAACTCGTTACTTGGCTAAAACAAGATGACGGCATGTTAATTAAAGCAAAGCGTGAGGAAGCATAATACGCATAACGTTAAACCACTATGGCCGAATTAAAACGACACTCATTCTGCTTTATACACTCGCTTGTAGAGTTAAAGTTTGCAAAGTACGCATCAAATTTGCTACATGTTGTATTTTGGCCTACGTTTAAATTAAGCTCAACGCTTATTTTGAAAAATGTACATTTAAAATAAGATAAACTAAACTAGCTATATTTACAAAGGTTTCTTAATCTATCTATACCTAAAGTTATTATAATACATAGAATGTGCCATTACTTCTTACTTACGTGCCGTAACATGATAAAGTCTAAATAACCATATATTTGAATTTATTATATGTATCATATTTAACAGACATGTAAATAAAAATTTATATCTTCCACCGCAAAAAGTACGATATCTAAGTATTCTAATTTTTCGTAAGGGAAATCGCCTCATATTCGTGATATATCACATAACTATTTATGATACGCTAAAAGTTTGCGTGTATATTATACAAAAATTTTATAAGTATTCGACTTTCTTAACTCGCTTTTATTTTATTGACTATTTTAAATTTAATAGTATCTATAAATCTGTAAAAAAAAAACGTACAAATGAGTCAATTAATGGAACTCTACTAATTAAGTACCTAAATAAATCTCTTACATAACACTAATTAAAAGGAATTTAGACTTTTGTACAACAAATAAAAAGATATTTGTCATTTAATCTTTATCTATTTAGACTTCTCATTTATCCTCGCTTAAATCGTACAGTGCTTTATACATTGCTTTTTTTTCAATTTTTTTTAACTTCGCACTGTATTTCATTTTATCAAATGCGTTGCGTGTTGAGCGATGGAACTCAACACCACATACCTTTGCCTTCGTACCTGAGCGAGGAAATAAAAATATTATGTTACATTTCCACCGAACCCACAACCGTCGCGTTGACAGTCGCACTCTCGTGTCCCTGTACTACAACGGTCTAAGTAATACTTATTTAAAATATTTGATTGATCACGCCAATTCATACACAACAACGACAAAAATATCTTGTAAAGTCGTTAAAAGTAAAGTAACAAGTAAAGTACATTTGCGAAGCTAACTTTTTTTTTATTTTACAGTTTCTTAATTAAAGGAAAGCCGTTCAAAGTGTTATACGATTGATTCAGTAAATAGGTTGGTATCTATTGCCTCTTTATATATATATATATATATATATATATATATATATATATATATATATATATAACCATAACCAGGCAATATTTATTGCATGGTGATAGTACGTACTTATATGATGATTAATATTAACTTTCACACGCTGTGGAAAGAATATATCACAAGTAAAGATTTTTGTACTGTCTACTTTAAAAACCATAAACATATAAAAAACAAAGACTAAAAGTTTCATTTAAATAGAGTTAAAGAATCATATAAAAATTGGGGTATATTGAAAAAAATAATTTGTTATCAAAAAGGAAAATAAAATATTATTTGCCCCAAATAAAATCGTACGTATTTGAAAAGTCAATTTCTCTACAAATTTAAAATGTTATATCAACAACTGATTAAATATTGAAATATTAGCTAATGGAAGTCGTGTAATGTAATCGGCGGATAGTTAGAATTATTAAGTGAGGGTAAAAGCCTTAGAGGATAGCGCGCATTTCCGTGTAATGTGTACGTAATTACTAAAAAAATATATATTTAATGAGTAAAAATAAACATTTTATTAAAAAAAAACTAGAATTTTTGCCGCTGCATTTGTTTTCGTCTTTATATTAAGTATTAGGTGCTATAATATATTTGGTAATTTCTTATTATAAAATATTTTTGAAATATTTTTAAAATATTTTATAAATGTGCTATTTAGCCGACAAGTCGTAACCGCCCTGACATTAACTATACTCAACTGCGCATATTATATTCTTCCGGAATTCAAAATGCGCTGAAGTTCACAACTGATCGACCATACTGTACCATTTACTATCAAAAGTTGTCGATACTGCTGATATTCGATATTCTATTTTTCAACTGCACAGTTTTACACTAACTGCATATGGAATCTGATCGCATCGAAGTGCTCGAAGAATTGATAGCCTAGTATTTCAAGTAGGTATGTGTGTCGCGCCGAACTTGAGTTTTATCTCTTGGAGGAAGGCCAGCCAAGGATTGAGTTCAACTTGCACAACTTTACTGCACTTCTTGCTGAAGGAATTTCTAAAAAGTATATTTTTCCTAACATTCTAAATTCCCTGAAGCATTTCATACAACGCTTTTGTCCATATATGAAAGTTCTAAAGCAAAAGTGTACGCTTCTATATTAAATATTTGATTTACTACTATTGTATACGTTCTTTTTTAGTAGAAGGAAGCAGACAAGCCTCCTAATGTCTCGAGAATAAGGCATTGCGTGTTGAGTGAAAAGTGGTGAACGAAGTATCTTAACACTGAGGAATGTTAAGAAACTCCGGTGTCTGATGCACTTCGCATTCTGATGATGTGACATTGATGATATTTCCAACATCATAATCGGCTGTAGTATGCGTGATAATCATTTCTGCGCTTCTACCTTCACATGGTGCCACATGTTTTACTTCACATATATTTATATAGTTATAATACTACAAAATAAAACACCTTTAGTAATAAGTTGTGTAAAATAATTTGAATATCTAAGATACAAACAAATATTATTTAACAGATTCGTTAGGTTACGGTAAGTAAATAAAAGAAAATATAAATATAACAATTTAATAAAGCACTAATAATGCAATACTGGTACTGTTTTTCTTAAACTGAATAAACTGAAGCCATTAATCACCTGTCGCCAAAACGTCTACAGCTAACACGAAGATGTATCTTTCAATCTCTACAGGAAAGCCAACTTTGGACGTCTGAAACAAGTTCGTAACGGGTAGGTAGTACGTATATAATTTTTTAAACATAACCTTGATGACATATATTTTTATAAAATAAGTTTTTTAAAAAAAATCGTATGTAATTTTTAAGTAATTTTAAATCTATGTATTAAAAACAAAACGAATAAAACAATAAGTTTTGATTCTATTTATTAATAAAAACATTTTAAATATAAAATTTCATTTTTACAATAAAATGTAAATATATCAAGAGTCATATTAAAAATGCTGACTGAAATGTAATTAAATAATCTAGAAATTCGGTTTCGGTGGATGATCGGGTAGGGTTTGGCGCATGCGCAGTGAAGCCCCTTGCGCTCGGCCCCGACAAAGCAGCCTGAGGACGCTAACCGTGCGGGCGGGCGGTCGCTCTACGGCCTACATATTGTCAATCCTAACACGAATCGAATCTAAATCGATATCTACTCTTAAGTTAAGTTCTCACAACAACATAGTGCTCAATTCATCAGTTAAACCCCGATTTTAAATGAAACTGGTTCGTGTTTGTGAATAACGTTAACGTGCACGTAATGTAATTAAAGGATTTTATAAAGATGATAGCTCGTGTTGCCAGCGTTTTAAAGGTTCTTGAACTTTAATCAGCGGACAGGTTTGTATTACATTTGTCTTTTTTATAGTAGGTTAAGTATTTATAATATATAAAAGGAGTAAATATGATGACAGTAGTGAGATGTACGTAATATAAGGAAATCAACACAAAGCAAGCTATAAACTCACGTGAGCCAAATACTTTTATAAAGTAAAATTTAGTAATTCTTAGAATAATGCTAAGATTTTATTGTATAACAAGCTACAACGAAATAAATTATTATTAGCTTTTAAAAAATTAAATTAGAAAATTACTTAGAATTTTACAAACGTAAAATTTTAATTAGTCCATTGTAATTGTTGTCAGGGATACATCTAAAAAAATTCAAGTATAATATCTATTTTCCCATATAATCACTTTAGCCTACGGCCACTAACATGACAGAATTTCCTAAATAATAAAGCATCAAAGACATTCTCATTTTCAACGGCATGATTGATTTCTTCCACGTCGATTGCTCTGTTGCCCGTCCGAGGTAAACGCTTAAGCAATTCATACATTACATAGATATTGCTCTCGTTATATTTACATAGATATTAGTTATATTTTCTTTGTTTTTTCGTGTAATTTTTTTACGTTCGTGTGTCGTTTTATATTATAGTTATGGCATAATTAGTTTACTCAACAGGTAACGACAACAAGTAGGTATACATAGAATTGTAGTTATATGTAGGTTTTTTTATTTAAATAGAATTGATTTACATTTGATAATAACTAAGAAATACAATTTGCTGAACATAATTTTCGTTAGAAATAGTTGTTACGAATGATTATTATAATATAATATTACTCACAAGTTTGTCAAAGTTTGTTATATGTGTTTATATTTTAATTTAATATAATTTTACAAAAAAAGAAAGAAATCAATTGTAATCACAAAGGAAATAATTTCAATTTTGTGTTTAGTGGATTCCCTTAGAAATAGTATAACAAGTAAAGGCCGCCTCCGCTTTTCTTAGGCATCATCTTATTAAAGAACTGAATCTTTTAAGCTAACAGCCGTCACAGTGAAGCTTCTGCGGTAATATCAACCTAATATATATATATATAACAAAGAAATATCTTTGTAAATTGAATAAACGATTTTGAAGTTTTCTTCTTTTTGTGCATGATTTTTCAAATTTGACTATTTGATGACGTGTATTCAATAATAAAACACAGAGCTTATTAACGTTATAATATAAATATAAATTTTTTGTATAAAATAATATAAATTTTTTGTATGTACATAATTATTTTTGTACGGATTGCACGCAAATCTAAAAAATGGCCGAACCGTTTGTTCTATTTAAATCGGTTCATAAAAAACAATAACATACGATTAAACAAACAATATAAAATTTCAAAAAACAATGTTATTGAATTGTCTGTAATTTTTATTTTCATTGCATATTTTGTCAAATAAAAATCTATATCCGATGGGTTTTTATAACAATAGCTACTTTTAAATATCACATCGTCCATTCCATTAAATATACCAATTTCTGTCAAACTTACCATATTATACCAAGTCATCATGGTGCAGTGGGACCGTATCTGATTATAAAAACCCTTTGATAGTAGGTTCCAATTGGATATTTAAATGGGGATTTAAGAAATAAATTATTTACATTTCACGACACTTGACATACAACCACGCAATGTCTGTCAAAAATAGAAAACGGAGAATGCAGTAGCTCGAAAGTTGACACATTCCTATTATTTGCTGTTTTAAGCATTTAAATTGAAACAAATATATATTTAAATAGTAGGACAGTTATTGAGGAGATTCCGTCGTGATGCAACGTCCACAAGGTTGTGACTGTAACACGCCGGTTGTGGATTCGATCCCTAAATTTACTATACTACTTATACTACAAATTATATACTAAAATATATATATATGTATTTCGTCAATAAGTAAAAGCGAGCTCGATTGATGAAATAGCAAGGTCAGGCCACAAACTTGACGAAGATTACGCTAATCTTTATGATTCATCTGAATAGAATACATAATTAATGCTCTATTATTATTATTATATAAAAGAAGAATGAGAATTATTACTTATATTATATATTAATTCTTCAAATAAACTACAAATCAAATAATTTTAACTAGTAATGTTTTTTCTTTTTACTAAATACCTACAGATTTTTTATTTTGGGGATTTTTGCTTTTATATGTTTTGTAGTTTCTCAATTCTTATGTTATAAGAAAAACAAATTTTATGTTATAAGACATTCACAAATCATACTTTCATATAGTAACGATAACTTACATAAAATATAACTATATTGAAATATGCTCCTCTGCCCTTTTCTATCTGTTTCCGTACAATACAAAGGATGTCGTAACAAAACTGAAATTCGCTCTATCTCTTTTCGTATAATATAAAGTATATAAATAAGAAAGAGAAGCAACAAATTCCCGATTCGAATTTTCAACAATTTACGTTTTAGTTTAGTTTTCATATTCAATTCTCAAGCTGTCATTATGTTTGGTTTTTATTTGACATAGAATATGTAAATTTAGTTAACGACATGATATGTTGTAACAGTTTGATACGCCTGTCTCATGCCTAATATATTTAGCAATGGCTTGTGCCACCAAAATCAACCTCTCAACAAATACCTTAAGAAATGCAGATATTTTCAGTAGACACTTTTTTAAACAAAATTGCAGCAGGATGGTTAGAAATATTTTAGTTCAATTTTATACTAAAATCAGAATTAATAAATACGTAAAATAATTAATTATACTAGTTTAACGTTATATTGCCGATATCAAATTTTCTATTATCACACTCTAATTGAAGCTTAGTACTAGTACATTTGTTACCAGACACTGCGCTGGTGTCTAAAATCACTTCCACTAGATAAGATAGACGAGTCACACCTTTAGGAATTAAGAATTTTGTCAGGAATATAAAATATTCCCATGATATTGTTAATTATTTCTTTAAAAGAATTCTGTATTTAATCAATGAATCAAATGACTGACTGATTATGAGCAGTTCTTTTCGTTCTGTATTTTACCAAGCTTACAAAGGTGAAATTAAAAAATTAATAAATTTAACAAAAAATTTGTCATACTTTATATATAATTTATATTAAGTGGAGTAACAAAAATAACATGATTTATTTAATATTACAAATGTTTCTACAGTAGACATGTCACAAACGTTCCCTACGTCCACACATATCAAAACTAGACTTGTGTTTGCCTTCCCAAATATCATGTTCATCACATATTTGCTCGCTACATGGATATCTTATTCATGTCGACGTCAAAACAAGCTTGTGAATTAATAATAAATATTTATGCAGAGTAAGATTAAATAATTCACAAATAAATATATATATCAAAGACAGTATTCATTTGTTCACTTTTAAAGTAAAATAATATATAATATTAAACATACAATTTTTTATATTAAAAATAGCAGTTTTAATGCGGCGTTGAGTTCTTTCCCTTGACACGCAATGTCTCCAGAATTTTGGAAAGTGGGGAAGGGAGTGTCTTAACAATAGGTTCCCTCTACCAGGGTAGGTAGAGGGAACCTGTGTGCGGGAAACAGCGTGAAGCTATTTTGATCTCTTTTAATATTAATACAAAATACTTTACTTATTTCTCCTATTAGAATAGATAATAAATTACTTAGCATTAACGAAAATAATTGTAACTTTCCATGGGATCTAATTACACCGGACTCATTAAGGTGGAAACCTGTTTAAAAGTTTAATGCAAATAGTTATTAGTTGTTTCAGGATGAGAGCGGCTAGAGCTGTTCTCCTCGTTTTATTGTTCGGACATCTGTCTGCTCTACCAGATACAATTCGAATAGGTAAGTATCTGAAACAACAGTTAGATTTTTTTTTTAATTATTAAACTTACAAGTTTAACTAATTTTAAAAATTACTCCATTTATAAAATTAACATTTACATTTCTTGCCTTGGGTAGCCAATGAATTTACATCAAAGGAAACACTGAAAAATGTCGAAATGCGGTAAAGGGAGCGCCGTACATTTTAGAGTGTGTATGCCTCTTTTACCCCACATTTGGGTCATCTTGACCTCATATTTTGAAACTGGTCGACGTTTATGATGTGATTTTAAGAAATCTAATTATCTTAATATAGTGCATATGTAAATTTTTCTTTTATGTAAAATATGGGGACTACTATTTATTTATTTGGAAAAAAACATCAAATCAGGGTAGGCAAAGGAAACCTAGTGTTGAGACACTACGTTTCCCACTTTCCGCCGAATTCTGGAGGCGTTTGCTTGTTAAGTGCCGGAACTCAACGCTGCCCTTTGCCTCGACACCAGAGAAAGAAGAACCAAAGATATGGAAATATACATTTAATTAAATGTTTCCTTTCTTCGAGTGGGAATCGAACCCAGAACCCGCCGGCTTACACTTACACATTATGCCTGCATATTATTATATATTTTTTATATACATATATTATTGACTAAAAAAATATAACTGTCTGAGAAACGATATATATAATAAGGATTCTTGCACAAAAATAATAATATTTGTTTAATTTTTAAACAGGAGGCCTATTTCATCCTGAGGATGATAAGCAAGAAGTTGCATTTCGCTACGCCGTAGAGAGGGTTAACGCGGACCGCGCCGTGTTGCCGCGAGCCAAATTACTCGCCCAAGTAGAAACTATATCACCACAAGATAGTTTTCACGCATCCAAACGAGGTTTACAACAACATAAAAATATACGATAAATATTTGTAATAATTTTAATTAAAATTTTACTTTAAACAATTAAATTTAAATTATTCTTTTAGTATGTCATTTGTTGAGAAGCGGTGTTGCGGCCATTTTTGGTCCCCAATCAGCTCCTGCTGCAGCGCACGTACAATCTATTTGCGACACAATGGAACTGCCTCATTTGGAAACCAGATGGGACTATCGGACCAGACGCGAGTCCTGCCTTGTTAACCTTTACCCACATCCCGCTGCACTTAGCCGAGTAAGTGGACCGAGAGAGATCGCATTTCATAACTAGCTCGGAGAGGACGCACTGCGTCTTTATCTGTGCCGCACGAAGATTTATTATTATTTGAATAAATTATATATATGTATATACATTATATATATATATATATATATATATATATATATATATATATAAACATTTCTTTAATAAGTGATATCATTTTAAAAGGATATATTCTTACTTTATTAAGAAATTTAAAGAAAATTAACGTATAAAATAACTCGAAAGAGGCGTTCATATTATATTTTTTCTAAAAATATATATTTTTCTTTCCTTAGCGTGTGTCTACTGTGTGTCACTTAAAAATGTTTGAAGTAAATATTCTTTTTAGGCCTACGTAGATTTGGTGCGAGCGTGGGGATGGAAATCATTCACTATAGTATATGAGAACAGCGACGGCTTAGTGCGTTTGCAGGAATTATTGAAAGCCCACGGGCCCTCGGAGCTACCCGTCGCCGTCCGACAACTGCCAGATTCACACGATTACAGGTTAACACTCTCTGAGATTTAGAACGTGTCTACACAATCGCTTCCAAATAGTTTACACTATGTTTTATTCCGTACTTTGAGAAATCTAACATCCGGACGATACATAATATATTTTTATCTGTTAATAAAATAAATAAAACTACTTTTTTCTGTACATTTTCCTTATTTGTAGGCCACTTTTAAAGCAAATAAAGAATTCAGCAGAGTCGCACATAGTGTTGGACTGCACGACTGAGAGGATACGAGATGTGCTGCAGCAAGCACAACAGATTGGAATGATGTCAGATTACCACAGCTACCTCATCACTTCGTTGGTAAGAGAATGAAATTTATCATATTTTTAGATGAAACTGTAAAATATGTATCTCATGTTTTACTTCGTTCAAAATTGTAAATAGATTAAAGGCATTTTTTTATGTAATTTTAAAGTACATGTATGAATGTTCTTGATTATTATATATTTGTTTAATTAAGTGGAAATATTAATAAGTAAATTATTAAAAACGCCGTACTGTTTTTCATATACTACATTTGTCAACAATTACATCGTTACATAATATTTAATGTCATTTTGGCTTCTGTTTATTGCTTCCATATAAGTCTTAAACAGCTTTAAAGCTTTATTGAATGGAATTGCTAAATGCAATCGAAAATATATTCAGCCTTATTCATCTAGACTATTTATAAATCAATGTTTCTTACATTGAACTTTGGATTTTAGTTTGTTAATGGTTCGGATACGATGCTGCACTAAATTCTTTAGCGGATTTAGTGCAGCATCGTTAAGTGCATTCCATTGAGTATCTTATTTTACTTTTATTTAGACAGCTACGTGAAATGTCGGCAGTTTGTTTAAGCTTAATAACACATATGTAAAACTTTTTCTAATGAAACACAACACAAATTATATTTATTAGTATATTATATTTAGTTAAGCTTATATATAGCTTAATTTCAGAAAATTTCTGTCGTCAATCGATTACATATAATTCCACTGTAAGCTTTACTCTCATTTTAGTCTTACCAAGTATTTATTTCGTATGATCTGCTACTTAAAACGCTATGATAAGCACATTAGCACGTAACGATGAGTATTATAACAGTTTTTTTGTAACAATATTTTATTTATAGTAATGCTATTGTCATTTAGGATCTCCACAGTGTCGATCTAGAAGAATTTAAATATGGTGGAACGAATATAACAGCTTTGAGGCTTCTTGATCCAGAAAGGACTGAAGTCCAGAGGGTTATTCGGGATTGGGTTTACGATGAAGCGAGAAAGGGTCGGAAACTCCAACTGGGACATACTTCGTCCAAGGTAATATAATTTTACATATCTGTAGGACAACCCAAACGCGCGTAAAAATGATGATACTATTTTCTTTGTTACAGGAAAATATGACCTTCATAAAGGTAAGTGAGTACTATAAAACATTTAAAGCTTTTCTTATATAAATTGAATTTTATATATTATATATAGAGGCCGTCGTGGCGCAGTGGCACAAGGGCCTGTAAACGCGACGGCAATCAGTGGCCTGTACGCGACGGTTGTGAATTCGATTCCCAGTCGAGGAAGTGAAATATTTCTTTGTTTATATTTCCATTCTTCTTCGCTCTGGTGTCGAGGCAAAGCGCGGCGTTGAGTTCTGCCACTCAATACGCAATGCCTCCAGAATTCGGCAGAAAGTGGGAAACGGAGTGTCTTAACACCGAGGTTCCCTCTGCCTACCCTGCTGTGTGCGGGATACAGCGTGAAGCTGAAAATATTTCAAATAATTTCAAAAGATACCTAAATAATGTATTTTCTTCCCTGTGATCAATCGATACAAGTTATTTTAAAACACGCTTAAAACATAAATAAAATCGTTCACATACCACAAATTCCTTACTCGTCACAATAATAAAGTCGAGCTTATGTTATTCATAAGGACGGGTTGTCAAATCCCACACACAGAGACAGACGTCCACGTTTCATGCGGTCTCACTCTACGCAATGTTGGGCTTGCGTGGTTACCGATTTGACGTTAAAATTTATTTTTCATATGAATTTCTAACAAGAGTCGGCTGAACTTTAGTGTGATTGAAATGCGATTTATTTATATAGCAAACCTTTATACATTATTGATCGAATTAAAGCTTACTTGAATTTTATGAGCTTTTAACATTTGTTCTTATTATTTCATTTATTTGTATATACATATTTGGTGGGTTATTATTAGTAATGAGACAAAATGAACTCACAGACAGAAACCGCATTGATGTACGACGCGGTACATTTGTTTGCTAAAGCGCTACACGACCTTGACACATCGCAACAAATCGATGTAAGACCGCTGTCATGTGAAGCTGAAGACACGTGGCCCCATGGGTACAGCCTTATAAATTACATGAAAATCGTAAGTTAATGTGTTAATATATTTTATATAATGATAAAGTATGATATTTAATAATTATTTTAAAAATTTGGTAATGACATAAGTAATTCTTGAAGGCTTAGACCAAATTGAAGAAACATTTACTTACTGATCTATTAAAAGTTATCACATATATATTATTTATATATTATATATATTATAGTTATCACTTTTATAAATTATTTATTTATATTATTAAGATGTATCTATAAATTTGTTATTCTAAACTAAACATCTATAGAATCTTGCTGTTTCGTTGGGCAGGTTGAAATGAAAGGATTAACGGGTGTTATAAAGTTTGACCACCAAGGGTTCAGAAGCGACTTTACACTTGATATTATCGAACTAACAAGAGAAGGCCTTCAAAAGGCAGGATCCTGGAACTCTTCAGAGGGTGTAAATTACACAAGATCTTATGGAGATAATCAGAAACAAATAGTTGAGATACTTCAGAATAAAACACTCATCGTGACTACAATTTTGGTAAGTTCTACGTTTGAATTACTAAAGAATCCTACCCAAGTGGGCCGTATTCGCAAAATTAGCGAGCTTTATATGAATATATATCCCTTTGAAAGTGAATTGGGGAATAATAAAACATATAAGACGAAGAACTTAACCACGAATATATTTATTTAAATTTAGAAAATTGTATTAACATTTTGATATTCATATATTTACCGCCGTTCATCTCCTAGATTTTTAGATATAAATAAAAGAAAAATTTACAATATATTAAGCAAAATAATATATTGGCATAATATGTAATGGTTACATTTATTTTATTTTTGTGAGATATATATATATATATATATATATAGTCGGTGTAAAAACTTTTACTGTGTAGATTTTTATACTTTTACGGTTCTGGTCATCTATAAAAAAAACACTAGCACACTAGCTAGCTAGCTCGTTATATTTTTTCATGATGAGTCTTTAGTGAGTGTAGGGGAGCACTAAGAGATATTTTTTTCAAAATTCTTACGGAAACCGGATTTCACGCAAACAAAGTTGGGGGCTGCAAGTTGTTCATAGTTATAGAATTACAAACATCTGAATATTTACGCTTATATGTGTGTGGATATGTTTATTTTAAAACGTACAAAGTTTTATTGAAATGTCCAAACTTGAATAACTTAGTATAACAATTGCCTTTATTACTACAAAACTGGGGAGGGTTTACATTGTTCGTGAATAAAATAACTCACAATATTATTATTTATTTTTTTTATCAAAAACATAAAAAGAATTAGTCTGTATTATACTTTTTACGAGGTTTTTTTATTTACAAATTAAAAAAATTGCTAGAAGTATAGCGATGATAATACTTTACATACAACAATGAACAACGCTCTTATAATGATGAATTTATTTCATATGATAGCTATGACATAGTTCTATATAAAAAAAATATAAATATATTTTTTCAGCTTTACACTATATTATCCGTGTAGCAAGGTAGGCAGAGGGAGCCTCAGACACTCCGCTCTCCACATTCTGCTGATTTCTGGACGTATTACGTGTTGAGTTTAACTAAACGCCGCGTTTTTTGCCTCGATATCAAAACGAAAAACTGAAAATATTAAATATTTCATATCCTTGAGTTGGAATCGAGCCCACTAACTGTCTCATTTACAGTCACACGCTAATGCTCCTGCGCCACCAATGGCCTGACAAAAGTTTCATACTAAGAATGTATTTTCTATATATAATTAATTTATATAACTCCAGTGCCACTTCCCAAATATAAAAGATATATTTATATGATAGAGTGCGCCGTATTGCATGCGAAGAGAGGCAAGCGAGAAGCTGACAGGCAACGCTCAATTCGAGGGATACGCCATTGATCTTATTCACGAGATATCCAAAGTTCTCGGGTTCAATTACACGTTCAAACTCGCGCCGGACGGTCGATACGGCTCCCATAACAGGGAGACGAAGGAGTGGGACGGGATGATAAGGGAGCTCCTGGAGCAGAGAGCAGATGTTGCGATCGCGGACCTCACCATCACTTACGATAGGTAAATTTATACTTATTTGTCTTTCTATTTATAATACATAATTTAATTCTTTACGCTTTAAATACATTTATGAGATAATATGTCGTTAATATTTTATTATAAATAATATTTTATCTGACAATGTATTAATTAATGTACCTAAAGGGATATTAACACCAGTTTTTCGTATCTATTTATTGATTTATTGGAAGCTATCAAGGCCAATTTCTCTAGGTGTGACGCCCACGATAATTGAATTCGATTCGTGGATTAACAAATAGATTAGGGATCCAAATTAAGGTCCTCTATTTACCAAAAGTAAAATTATGTTTTAATACAACTAAGAAGGTCTGCAATAAAATTTTACTTTTCTTCTCTTTGTGAGATAACCATAAACGTATAATATATTTTTATTTAAACAAACAAAATGGGGGAAATAAATATTTTCATATAAAATAAAAACTTGATGTGAACTCGTTACTACTATAGCACGTTCAACCTCTATGAATTATATTAAATAATTATATTAAAGAGAATTATATTAAAGTATGTATTTGGCAACGAGCTCTTAACCTTTGTCAACATAAATCAGAATGTAACCGTTTTCGTGTGTAGTTGTGGAGAACACTTCGGGATCCATTTTATTGGGTGTGACAATTTAAGTCAATAATTTATTTTATTACGACAGGGAGCAAGTGGTCGACTTCACGATGCCTTTCATGAACTTAGGCATTTCTGTACTTTACCGAAAACCTATAAAGCAGCCACCGAATTTGTTTTCCTTCTTGTCACCCCTGTCACTTGATGTCTGGATATACATGGCCACAGCTTATCTGGGAGTTTCAGTACTCCTCTTCATACTTGCCAGGTAGGTTTTGCGGCACATTCAGCTTGAACAACACCAAGTAATTACAACTTGTGGTGATTTACATTTAAAATAATGCTGTTTACGTAATTTTTTACGTTTATGTACTAAAGATATCGATTAATATAATAGGTTTACTCCATATGAATGGCATCAAACACATACACCGGACGGCGAAAAAATGGAAAATATATTTTCACTATCAAATTGTTTGTGGTTCGCAATCGGATCTCTAATGCAACAAAGCTGTGACTTTTTGCCCAAGTAAGATAGCTGATAAAGACAATTAACAGAATACACTTGGTGTTATCAAGTGTATAAGAAATGTATCAGGATTTTAGTGAACTCAGCGAAGTCCACAGCAAAGAATGCGGGTTTATCAGAAAATCGATCTTGAATCTTTTGCCATTTATCTATTTTACTTGTTATACTATACTGAATATACTTTAGTGTATACCTTGACTTATATTTTATTTGAAATTATTGTTTTTGAGAGAGATAATAAAAGTATTTCTCATTTATATTAATTTTTTTAAAACTTTTTAACGATTTTAACACCACCAAAAAATAGGCAAACTTTAAAATACATACTGTTCAATCAAAAAGACATTAATTTAAAAAGAATTTACGAATTTTCCAAACATGCAAATCGGTCTTTTCAACGTCCAACACAAAAGAACAAACAAAAAAAAATGGCAAAATATTCAAGGCAAAAAAAAATTAAAATGGGCATATTTGGGCGCAGGTTCAGCCCGTACGAGTGGGACAGCCGCAACTGTCTCGACGAGCCGCCAGTGCTGGAGAATCAGTTCACGCTGTTGAACTCGCTGTGGTTCACTATCGGCTCCTTGATGCAGCAAGGTTCAGATATCGCACCGAAGTAAGTCAAGACGGCCTTAGTAAAGTCGTCGATCATTAAATATGAGTAAACGCTAATTTTTGTTGGTATAATGATTCTAAATATTGTATAGAATGTGGTGAAGTAACCGATCACAGCTGTGTGAATGTCAATTGTGAAAATTCTTATCTCACTAACTGTTTTAACTGTACAAAACTAATTTAAAATTAATAAATATCTTCTTATGCGCTCCGCTACTATCGATAAAAATAACTTATTTACGTAAGCATTTTATATTTTGATTTTATTATGATTTTTACAGTATAATCAAATACTAATAATAACTAAATATCATGAAACTAAACAAATTTTTGAACATCAAAGTTATTATTTATACAAGAATTGCTTCCGGCTGTCGAGTACACTTAAGAAACTTCCTTTAGTAATTAGTTACAAAGCGACCACGGACGGCCCTTTGTGAATTTTAAGCTTCGGTAGTCCGACGACTCATCTAAATAGTAGCGTGTTTGTAATCTGAAATATTCTGGATTCTCATTATAGTTCGCTAAAAAGTTTGTAATTTAGTTGCTAATTTGATATACGGCAATCGTTTGAACACTGCACGTAATAAATTTTGTGCTTTCATAGTATCCATAGCTTGCTGCATCAAGTTTTAAAGTGAGTAGTTTTAAATTGAGACCGATTTTACATTTTATTTCACTTCTTCGCTAAGAAATTTTTAACTTGCGTAAAATCGCTCTCAACTTTATAACTTTTTTTTTTTTTTGATATTGGACAAACAATTATGCTTAAGAATTTTTCTGGTGCATAAAATTTCTTGTGAGACCATATTTTAAAAGAAATTTACTTCTATATTGTGTCAGGATCTCATGCCACGTGACGTGTTCAAAAAATCTTTGTTTTCAATTTAATTTGGATAAAATACAGTATTGTCACATATTAGATTTATTTTCCTTATTTATTGCTAAACTCAATGCCAAAATCTAAATATATGTCTGTTTTGTGGAGGGTTGACTCCGTCGACGTCACTTAAGGTGACATTTCGTGGTAATCAGGAACACGTCGAGTGGTCGAGGGTGACTGGGTTTCGAAATAATTGTTTGTATACGTGTACGTAGCTAGCTAACATCATACGGGTAAGCGTGGATTATTCGCAATATTTTTTTATACAAATCTCCACATAAACGTTGCCATTGTTCAAAATAATACAGAAGAGTAAGTTTAAATAGTAAACCGTAATGAAAATTTCTATTTATCGATGTAAAATACATCAACGGCATTGAAAAAAAGACAATAAAATCATTATTTGTAAGCAATATAAGTGAACAGTTTTAATTATTTCTGCGCTTACCCATAGTAGGATAACATGTAGCTGATGATTCAAAACAATACATTTGGTGTATACAGAGCGGTGTCCACACGTATGGTTGCGGGGATGTGGTGGTTCTTCACATTGATCATGATATCATCTTATACCGCCAACTTGGCTGCCTTTCTAACTGTCGAACGTATGGATTCGCCTATAGAGAGTGCTGAAGACTTGGCGAAACAGACTAAAATCAAATATGGCGCCTTAAAAGGAGGTTCTACTGCCGCTTTCTTTAGGGTATTTTTTTTTTAATTTTATTAAATCTGAAATTTTGCCATTTGTTCCGAATTTATAACTTATCGACAAATTAATAAAATCCGCTCATAAAACTGTTACGATGCATTAGTTAATTTGGCATTTTATTGAATTCGTTTTACGACCATGAAGTACCTGTATAAGCTTTTTTAATTTAATTTTTTTCAGATATTTTCAGTAGTGTATTTAATTTTAAACTTATATTACTAGGATTCCAACTTTTCAACGTACCAGCGAATGTGGTCATTTATGGAGTCCGCACGTCCGACAGTATTTACCAGCAGCAACAAGGAAGGAGAAGAAAGAGTAATGAGAGGAAAGGGTGGTTACGCTTACCTCATGGAATCGACTACCATTGAATATGTTGTGGAGAGAAACTGTGATCTCACTCAAGTTGGAGGAATGCTGGACTCGAAAGGTTATGGAATAGCTATGCCGCCTAGTAAGTTATAACACTTGTTTAAAAAATAATACTATTTTAGTATCATAACAGTGTCATATTATTCAATTCGTGTATATATAAAAACGCCATAATATATAAACTTAAATTTAATTTTTTAATCGCTATCTTATTTCTAATATAAAATAATAAAATATTTCTGCCTCGTTTACATTTTCCGTACAAAGAAATTTATCCAGTTTCTTCGATATAATGATGAATACGGCCTTCATGAATAACAGATTATAAACAGTTTTTTGTTTGCAACTACCTTACTCTGATACAGTTAGAAAAGCTTTTCTTTCAAAAAAAATATATTTACTTAATTCGCATTATTTTAAACAACAATTTTCTTAGTTATGTTATTAATGGACAGTATTACGTAAAAATACTCAGTTATATGAAGAAAAGAACACGTTAAATAATAATATACAGCATATGAATACAAATTTCAAAAATTTGTTAAAAAGAAATAGTTCTAAAAAACACATCAAAATACAAATTAGTTCCGGTCATGAGTCTAACGTACGCCTGCCTACGTTTGTAGATTCACCATACCGTACGGCCATAAGCGGGGCCGTTCTGAAACTGCAAGAGGAAGGAAAATTACACATATTAAAAACAAAATGGTGGAAAGAAAAGCGTGGCGGTGGATCCTGTAGAGTACGTAAATTTTTTTTCTCATTGCCCCTCTGCGAACAGCCTCTTGACCTCTGAACTTTCAGTAGAATTAGTGCTCCACGAGCAAAAGTTATGCATGTATCTATGTAATTATAGCGAAGCTGGCTCTACGGTTGTTATTTGTTTATTTTAAACATAATTAACATTGAGAGTAATATTGAAATATTATAAAACTAATATAATAGTTATAGGAACGTACTTGTTTACTGCCTGGTTTATCTTATTTCTATAACAAACTGGATTTTCACTTCTACTACAAACAAATAAAAAAATTAAAAATATTTTTCGAAATCGAATAAAATAATTCCACTTTGCAATTATGAAAATATTTTTGAGAGGAAAATAGAAACGGAATTACGATTACCTTTCTTTGAAAAGCAATTTCTATTCACTGTGGTCATTATACTAATTTTGTTCTACCAAATGAGGGTAGAGATTTAATTTTGGAAATTTTCACCATAAAACAGAAAAGTTATTAAATTATTGTCCTCCTCCTGAACGTGTGTACTTATTGGCCGCCAAATTAATGTTAATTTCACGCCAATTAAATATGCAAAATATTTATTTGATGATGGAAAATTGCGATATAAAGAAATTATAGAGGAAAAAAAAAAATTATTATCTTAACATATATTCACATAGGATAAATACATTTGTATAGAACTGACTGCCATATAATGTTATTGAAAAATATATATTATGAATGTAGAAATCACTTTATATAGTTAAAAATTATTATAAAAACTCAAAATAATCTTATATTACTTGCTCTGTGCCTTATGCTTGTACAAAAGTACCATAACAGTACTTACCTACGTCGACATTTCTTTTTTCACTTTTCTCTCTCTTAAATATCCTTCTCCAAGCTAAGCTTCGTTTCAACAAAGACATTCGATACCTACATACTTATATTATGTATATCTACGAAACATTTTACGAGCTGCTTGACGAAGTCTGGCCTAAACCGCTAAGTGTAGAAATTTAACATGAAAATTTCTTAAGTGCCGACGATATTTTCATCTTGAATATATTATTTACGTTCCAATAAATTAAGATATAACAATTGGTGTTATAAAATTAAAATACCAACATATACAGATACAGTGCCTCGAATTGAAACAGAGAGTGGAGAACGAATTGTAATATTAACGTTTATTAGACTCTACTATTATAAGTTCTCGAAGCAGGATGAAACATCGAAGTCTTCGTCAACCGCCAATGAACTGGGCCTGGCGAATGTCGGTGGCGTTTTTGTGGTGCTCATGGGAGGCATGGGGGTGGCGTGCGTCATCGCAGTGTGTGAGTTTGTATGGAAGTCGCGGAAGGTGGCAGTGGATGAACGGGTATGTTAAGTTATTTTTAATTTTTAAATTTTTTTTAAATTCAATTCACCCACATGAAGGATAATATTATAAATAATATTTTTCTTGTAATATTTCGTATTATTCTTACAATAAACATTCAAACTTCTGTTACAATCATGATGTTGATGGTACATTTACTCATATATAGTCGTGGGTTCAAGTCCCGCTCATATATATGTTTAAATGTATATAAATATCTTAAAATTAATAATTTCAAAATAAACAAAATAAAAGTACATGAGTATTGTTAAATTATTAAATATATATATATATATATATTATTTTTTGTTATTAGTAAAACATCGTAAAATCCTTTATAAAATAATATTTATATTTTTGTACCTGAGTCATCTTCAATAATAATTGTCAGTACAAATGTACTCAAGAACGTCCCATATAAACAGTTTTCACACAACCGGTGTAAAATAAGACAATAGTGTTCTACTTTTCTCGATAGAAGCTTCAGTTTTCCCATTATACATATTGTTTGTAATGTAAATAATGAATACGCTCTACTTTGTTCTAGGTTTATTTTTAAGCGTTGGTAAAATTTTTGAAGTACCCTTTTTTTTTGTGGCTAGGCGTTTTTATTAGAAACTTTAGACTCAATTATTTAGTTATATCAATTGGAATTGTTTTGAAAAATATTCATTTATGTATTTATGTATAATTTATATGCACGCGTATGTAATGTTATAGAAAATATACAAAAATTAACGTTTACGAGTAACAATTATATATATACGCTTTATAAGATAGTAGCATATTATAAGCTAGAGTAAACAAAGAGCTAGATCCTATGAATCAATAAATTATTTAAAATATATGTTTTATTAATAATATTAACGATTTATGTTTTGTATTTCATCGACCACGGATCGCAGAAGGAGGAGGTAAGTGAAAATTTCAGTGTCTGTAGTCCCCAAACGCATTCATATTTCACAATTAATTTGTTTGTACAGGCCTCGCTTTGTTCGGAGATGGCGTCCGAGTTGCGTTCGGCGCTGAAGTGCCCGAGTGGGGGGAGTGGGGCGGCGGGCGGCGTGCGCGAAGGCGCCGACTCCCCGTACTTGCACTACGGGTTCAGTACAAAAAGTCAGCTCCACTAGCAGGAGACCGCCTCGTCGCCCCCGAGCGATGTGTAGGCAAAGACTCGCACTTGATCTAAGTCTCAAGTCTTTTAAAGTCCAAATTTGAACTTTATAATATAATAGGGACACCAAAATTGTTTCTTATATGTCATGGATGATGGTTTTGCATGATGAAAAGACTCTTCTTCGAATCTAGTGTTAAGATTTTCGTAGATGCTCCTGTATCGTGAATTTGACCTAATCTGTTAACATTGATAAATATCCAGAAACATAGAAGCCTAACATAGAGTAAATAATAATATAATTCATACTATTTTCAAATATCAATCGCTAGGCGCATCTAGTAATATAAATAATTGTTTACCACCACACTAGAGTGTAAATATACCATATCGTATAACGGCTTAAGGTACAATGATGAATGGTTGTTGTGAATTTCCAGTGTCTAAGTGTTTAGAGATAACTTCCCGTTCGCCAAATTGATAAATTGTGCCAATTCGCAACAGTATTTGTAAATAAATATCAATTTTCTGATTAACTTTTATATATTATATAGCAAATTTGATAAATAAATATTCATAGCTTACTGGATCGTATTGTAAATAAGTCGTTTTCAACTTCTCTGACTTATCTAACGATTTGGAAGCAATAACTTCGTTTAATTGTTTGTCGATTTCAAATATTCTAATACATTGTGTAGTGTTAAGATTACATGTAGTGTTACAAATAATAAAATATTAGTTAAGAGTCTGAACTAATTCAAATTGACCACAATCTAGCAATCTTATATAATATATATATACTGTATGAAATAATTAGGTACAATATTTGTATGGAAACTAAAGCAATCGTTTCAGCTCAAAGTGTGCCAAGTCAAACACTCATTTTAAATATTTTGTAAGTTTACATATAAAGGTGATTATGAAAAATTAAAAATCGTTTTAATAAATTCTTTTTTTTTTCTCTATCAACCCCAAAAAAAATACATCAACATTTAAAGTTTACAAATAGTACTGATGAGAAAGAAACATGCTCTTTGCTGATTATATTTGTATTTATTAAACAATATGATAATAAATACTAGAAGTATATTAAAAATATTTTTGCAATATTGAATAATTGTTATCATTTTATAATTATTGTATTCGGAGAAGTCAGTGTGGCCCCAGCCAGTTCGACCACAAGACTAGGTTCGATTCCGAACATGAAACGCCCTCAACGCTGTACTTGCGATTATACAGTACACCCAATATTCCAGACGTTTCATCTTATGTGACGGAACTCAACACCGCACACTGACTTGTTAATAAATCGACCAAAAAGCCACCGTGATGCCACAACAGCCTCAACACGATATTTGCAATTTCAAATGTGAAATTTCTTTTTAGAGATATGTAAGTTAGGATTGTTTATAAATTATCTAATAATGTTCCCTCCCCTTCATGCAATATATGGAAAATATAATGTAGAAAAAAACTTTACCATTATTATTTTGAACCTCTCCAATAAAATAAAAGAACTGAAAAAATATTCTTACAGTTTGTCGTCTTTTCATCAAATGTCAAATATTTTAAAAATAAATTCTGAACTAGCAAATATTCGAAATATTATTTAGGTAGTTTGAACAAAAACTAAAAAGTGAATAAAAAGACACGTTTGCATTTTTTTTTAAATCGAAAAAAAAAACATAAGCGTTATAGAAAACCTCAACAATGAAACGAGTGTACAGTAAGACATGAATAAATATGTACGTTTTCATAACACAACATGCATACATTTGCAACAATATGCAGGTTGAATTGTGAAGCTCGACGTGAAGCGGAGTGTACGAAACAAAATGAGCGGTGTTTTTAACCGGACGAGCTTGTAACGTTTAATATTGTTAATATTATGCTCCCTCACGCTTTGTACGAACTCGCCGCCATTTTACTTTAAAGTGAAATGCACGTTTCAGGTATTCGGACCGTTTGTCACGTCCGTGCTGACTAAAAAATTTCAGTTAAATTCATATATATATATAAAGTTGGTGTCTTTTTGTTATACATATAATGTTCATTTTCAGACAAAGAACTACATGAGACTACAAGACTTGCTCTTGCATAGGTTTAACGGATTTGAATGAAAATTAACAGTAAAATAGGTTTTATGTAAAGATTTTGTATAATTTGTCTATAATATAACAAGGTTAAACGGGTAAAGCAGCATGTGGCACAGCGACTCATACGTGGCTTATATATTATAATAATATCAAAATAAAAGATTTTTTTTTATTTCACTCTTCAGTAATAATCACGGAAATGGGTGAGAGTAATCTCATAAATCTCTCGCTTTAATCCATCTCGTAATTCGTATCTGAAAAATTAAAAATATTCCTTTCTTTGCAAGGACTTTCCTCGCTGTTTCTGTTAATTTAGTAATTTCTATTAATGAAAAAAAATATTCTTGAGGAAGAATGTTATATTATTTTTATATACAGCAGGTATATAGGGTGATTTGTATGCTTATATATAAATTCCGTATCTCAACGATACAAGTACTTATTTATCGATTTTGTTGCATTGTTTATATGAAATTCGTCAGATAATCTTTGTCATGCTCCCCATGGACCTACAGTTAATTTAGCACGAATCGAGAATTTACAATTTACTTGGCTTTATTTTTACAATACAAACAAAGGAAATAAATGTAGTTGTTTTCATATCAAATGAGTGCATATGCCCGCAAACTTAAGTCTGTCAACTTGTATAATCTATAATTTACAATCCTGACATTGATATGGAACCTTATCTGGGTGACTCGCACTGCACTGCGAGTAAATCTAAATCTAATCTAAATCTGAAATAAAATCACCGGTTTTTATTTCAGATTTAGATTTATCAGAGTAAACAGAGTAATAGAATCTTATGTAACAATAAGATACTCCGTTCTACATGTTTTCGAGGCATTACTTCATTTATCCGATATAATGAAAATATTTGCAAAGTAATCATTCCCCCTAGTTGAAATCGAACCCACCATCATCATGTTTATAGTCAGACGTATAAACTAAACGGCCTCTACATTTATCTATAATTTTTTATTTAACAATTTAATTATGTGATGACATGACACATTGAATATACAATATACTTTATCAATGCCCTTTACAAACGTGACCCACATTTAACACATAACAGCTTACAAAGTAATCGAAAATAAACTGCCACATTTACTGGAATAATGCAAAATTGACGTTATTACTTACATATGAATATGTAATTACGACACTCCACTAAATTAGAGTGCGGGTTCATTTTGTTCACAAATTTATAATATATCAACATAAATATGTATTTTATGTCATCAAAATGTAATATAAATAATAAATGTAATATAAATAAATGTTATATTATTATTAGGATCGGCTACAGGCGGTGCGCGGCGGGTGCAGCTGACCGAAGCTATGTTGCGTAAATTTTTGCAAAATTTTCTGTTCTGTCCATTTGCACCGTGGATTAGGTTAGTCAAAGTTCAATATGTGCGTGTGAGTTTCAAAACGATCCACAAATTAACGTTCCTGCTGCAGAGCTGTAGGTTTAACTTTCTAGAAGAAACAGCATTATAACGAAATACACTTGACCAGTAAATAGTTTTTAATGTATAGAAAGGCTAGTCGTAGCGCAGGAGCACAAGGGTGCGACTATAAACGCGGCAGGTTGGAAATTTGATACTCTCTGCCTACTTATTTGCTGGATAAATACAAAATACTCGTACAAAAATAAAAAAAAACAATTCAAGCGGACGAAGCCGCGAGCAGATCGCCAGTATGTCGCTAGTATGAGATGATCGCTAGTTTGAAATTGTTACATTTTTTTATTACAATTACAAAAACTTTGTGTTAATATAGAGCCTATAGAACTGAAGAAACTCGCAACGAGAGCTTATACGAGCAATACGCAGTACAGTTATACAAACAATTAATTTCAATTTCATTGCGTTTCTATTCTATTCGTATTCCTTTATACTCTTAACAAATGCAGTATCGTAACTTTGAAGCATATTTATCCGGTCGTCTATTTATCTTTCTTTTATTCTATACGGTTAGCATAGAAAAATATTTTTTATATAATATCTTCATACAATTATTAAAATATTAGATTCAATAAAATAAATACAAAAACAAAGAAATCAACATAGTAAAAGAAGTGGGGCCTCTGCTACAGCGTTGCTTTTCGTGTGTATTAATTAAATCAAAATTTATGAAACATAAAATTTAAATAATACAGGGAATGATTGCGATAAATTGCAATAAAGATGTCTTTAAAATCATATAGCTAGATAGCACAATAAAACACACAAAGTAAATTATACCTATTGAAGAACCAATGAGGCCGTGGCACAGTAGCACAGAGCAGGTATGGCAGGGAGAGGAAAATTGGGAACCTGGTGTTAAGACATTCCGTTCTTCTACACCTTCGATGATTAAAGGGTCTTGAATGGTTTTAAAATACAATTGGACCCTCTAGATGTCGCTGCATTTGATACAAACTATAGCAAACCAGTTAAACTATGTGACTTCAGTAAATAGCGCATTAATTATACCTATTCATTGTGATCCTTTGACGATCCTTTATCGAATCTAAGGAAGATCTACTACAAGTTGTACAACTATGATATAGTTCAAAGAAACTAACTCAACTATAGAATGTCAGGATTTTGCGCCTCAGCTAAAGTTATGCAGCCTGATAAATATTTTTGGTGGCATAAAAATATATAAAACCAACCATCTATACTATAGAGGATAAATGTCAATCTTTTATTATTATAGAACTTTATCGCAAAAATAGTTTGAATGATGAATCTCTTGCTGCATGTGAAAATTTAAGGTCACATATAGGGGAACAACTATTTCAGAATTTTGTTTTTTTTTTCAGCTTCACGCTATATCCCGCACACAGCAGGGTAGGCAGAGGGAACCTCGGTGTCAAGACACTCCTTACCCCACATTTGTTACATATGATATTATACATCACATAAACTGTATATAAATGTACATAAATTGTAGTCTGTGTTATTCTGATGTAAGCTTTATTACTGTAAAGATTCATCTAAATCCATTCTGTCGATTTTGCGTCTTGTCATAGAACTTCGAACTTTAAGAGTTAGTTGGAAGTAGCAATGCAACACTTTTTGCCATTTACATATAAATGGATAAAGTTAAAACTAATAAAATCATATTAAAAAAAATGACAATAAATTGCCGAAATTAAAATTTTGAAAGGGTATTCTTACACGTAGAGTTTTAGCGCACGATATTCATGTTTACAGTTTTGATGATATTCACACTGCTAGCAAAATGCTATAACAGCAAACACTTTAAATGCAAATCGCGACAGAGTTGAACCCGAGCCGCATTGCAGCCTCGTTACTCAGAATTTTTAAAACAACTGACTAACACCTCTACGACTCTTGATTTTTAATGTTTCGAGTCTTGTATTCTTGTACGTCAACCAAAAAATAGCAATGGATAATTTGTTACATTTTTATGCATTTCTATTGAAACAGAAGAATTGTTATTCTAAAGTATATTCTGTCCAACACTACACAATAAGTTATATATTACGAGGTACCCTCTGCCTACCCCGTTGTATGCGGGACACACCGAAAAGCTAAAATAAAAAACAATGAACCGTTTACTTATATTGCAATTGAACAGTTTACTTATATTTTGTTCATAATTATTAAAAATTCGTTACTAATGATAAAATACTTCAACAAGTTATGCTCAGATGTACGTCCACAAAAGGTCGTGAGAACAAAAGTTAATCTCTCATTCTGCGTCGGGGCGGGGCATAAATCTTTTCGGGGCCATTACTTCAGCACAAACGATATCCGATGCTTCACTGATGTCCCGCGAGGCTAGTTTCTATCACAAATACTAAATAAACTATTCAAGACATCACCTAGACTATTTGAGACGAAACTTGATTAAAAATACATAAAGTTATGTAACACTTTACCCAAATAATATAATTTTACTGATTATAAATTTCCGTTTACTGTTCTATCGCGATCATCTGGAAAGCTAGGCCAAGTTGGCCTCGAAAAAAAAATTAAAGCAAGTAATAGGCATATTATCTTACAAACCCGGTAACTACTTCTTACATTTTAAGCATTTAAAATATTGAAAACCACAAATATTTTTTTTACGAAAGTTCCTAAAATGCTCGTAACCATTATAAGTGTTGTTGCGTTTGTGTTTCTGTCAGTTTCACGCTGTATCCCACATATAGCCGCATAGACACTACTTATTCCAAATCATTAAATAAATATATTTTATGTAATTATATATTTTAAAATATTTAATTAAAGTACAATCGAACTATTCTGTACCGGACGGGCGGAACTCGAGTGAATGAGCCGCTGACGCCCTGT